>JAVSBS010020397.1:11636-44816 GCA_033124195.1 Coracias cyanogaster | reverse complement strand
CAGGGCAGTGGTGGAGTCCCCATCCCTGGAGGGGTTTCCAAGCTGTGGAGATGTGGTGCTGAGGGACAGGGGTTAGTAGTGCCCTGGCAGTGCTGGGGGAACGGGTGGACTGGATGAGCTTAAAGATCTTTTCCAAGCTAAAGGATTCTGTGACTCTATGTTCTGCTGCTGATGGGCAGTTCTGGGGAAGCTCCTGGCAGCCGGATCCTGGCATTCGGTTTGTGTAGCCGTGGTGGGCAGGAACCCAGGCAGAAGCTCTGCCCCGGGGCTGATGCTGGGAGAACTCTTGCAGCTTTGTGCAAGATGTCGCATTTGGCAGATGCGCGTTTGGTGGTGGGTGGATGGAGGTGCCTCATCCTCCCTGTGCCGGCTGCCCTGGAGCTCTGATTGTTCTTTTACTTCCACAAAATTAGTGCCTTCAGCTTGGCTCTTTGTCCAGAATTTAAAGGAGGTGTTTCTGTTCTTCCCTGTTTTACTTTTTTTTTTAATTGCAAACTAACCTTTGGTATTAAGGACTTCAGAAATTTTTGAATTGTAATCTTACAGAGTGAGATCTCAGGAGGTAGAAGGGCTTGTATTAGCTCATCCAAAGTATCATTAAATCTCCGCTTCACTGCCAACTTGGTGTGTGAATGGTGTTACGATGATTGTCCCCGTGGCCTTTGACATCAGTCAAACTTTTATTCTTTACCATTTTCCTGTCTGCAGGCTTGTGTGTATCAGCTTAAAGTCTGGATGAAAGTGTGTCTGAGACAGCCAGAAGGTTTGCTGGAGGATATTACATATATCCGTGATGTATATTCATAACAAGGATGTTACTAGTGATCTGAATGTGCTTTCACAAACCAAGCCAGAGGATTTGTGTTTGTTTGTGCTATGTCTGGCTCAAGGGAGCGTTGTTTATTCCTTCTTCTCATGCTTTCACTCTCTCCAAATGAAATATTTCTGCAGACTTCTTGAATCAAACAGGGAACCTCTCAGCTGTACGGACTGGTGGACGTACATCACGGGTATCTGGACCATCTTCCACAAAAACCATGCCTAATGGCTCCCTGTGCTTTGCTCTTAAATCCACCTCCTGTGGAACAGGATCAGAGTTACTGGAGTCTGCACAGAATTGTTTTTTCAGAGTCTCTCTTCACTTTCCTACTTTGTGCACATCCCCTGGTTTGTGTGCATGGTGTGTTTTTTATTTATTTTTCTTTAAATATAGGGCAGTTTGCTTAACCTTAAAAGCTCGGTACCTCACGGGGCAAGAAGTTCACCAGAGTGGTGGGGCTTTTGGGTTGTTTCTGTCTGCTCCTCCCTCTCTCCCCCACCATTTTGTGTATTAAACTCGAGGGATGGGCAGCTGGGCTCTGGAGGGTGCCTTCGGGCGCTGCTCACCCATTTTGGGTGTCATCAAAACGGGCCTGAGTTATGGCAAGATTTTCAGTGGTGTAAGAAGTGGTGTAGTCATATAAAGTGCACGACAGAGAGAGATGTGTATTGTTGCTCTGGTCACACGGGGTTAACGTTTCGGTCATTGCCCTGAGCTAAATCCAGCACAAATCACAAAAGTGATGTGGGTTTTGAGGGTTTCGGTAGCATTGTGCTATTGTACCCAGCTAATGATTTTCTGAGGCTTGTGCTTTATCTCTGAGAATAAGAGGATATCCTTTGACCAGGCTAAATGTTTTTCACATTGAAATGTCAAAACTTGAAATATATTTGGAGGTCCAGATCTGCGTGCTGGGCTTTTATGAAGAGAGCACTTCCAAATGGAGAGCTGATGTTATGATGGGTTAAAAGAAAATTTGGATTTTCAGCAGCATATAGAACGTAGCAAAGCAATCTGGAAGTCAGAGAATTGAAATGTTTTCTCTGTAAAAAGATGCTGCAAGTAAATTAGTGATTCCTGTTTTCTCCTTCATAAAGACCTTCTGCCTTTTGCCAGTCTGGCAAAAAGACTGCTGGGGGAGCAGCTGGTCGATGTTGGAAGTTCATACATTGTACAGTAATCCCTGATGCACTGATATTATTATTTAGAAGCTTATATTTTAGTTGCGAAAATGAAAATTTTACACCTGCTGGAAAAAAGACACAGGCCATGCATGGAGGTTATAGCATTGACCCAAACCTGTTGGGACTCTTCCTAAATTGATGATCCCACCCAGAGAGCAGAATGTGCATAACAGGTAAACACCAAAACAAAGCCGTGCCTTTTAAAGGGCCATTTTTCAAAGCTGTGAAGTCAGACAGAAAGCTTTCACAGAACTGCACAGCTCCATAGAAATAGCCCCACTTACTTGCTGGGACGGAAGCCAAATTTTATGCAACTACTTAAACAACAGGAAAGTTAAAAGAGAAAATAGGTGGGACAATGATCATCCAGTTGATGAACTATGTAGAGGAAACAGCCTATTAAAAGTATTTTATATTGTGGGGATAATATTCAGGGTTTTGAATTATTTATCTTTAAAATTCCATGTTAGAAGAAAATGTTGGTTCTTGATGACTAGAGTGAGGGACTTGTGACAGTACACCATCTATATTGTTGGCCTCGTCTGAAATATTAAGGTGTACATTGAAACACAGTCACTTAATTTTGAAATCCTGGTGGAAAAGTGCTATATCCACAGCTTGGATAAATCCCTCTGTCACTGGAGTACAGGGTGCGACTGCAGCGTCTGCCAGGTGCCAGCTTTGGGGCTTTAATTTTAGGAGCTACTGATCAGGACCTGAAACCTGGATTGAGCTGGTGACTTACTCTTGGATTTTTGTGCTTTGCAGAATTTGGGCTTTAGTTTGTCAGCAGAAGAGGAGGTAGAAACGGGGAGCTGTGCTCCAGTTAGTCAGAGCTCATGGGACGGCAGCGGTCCTCTGAGAACCTCGCAGCAGACATCAGTTTGCCAACAAGACCGCTGACAGGACGAGAGATTGAAAAAGCCGTGTGAGCTCTTCCTTGGTAGTTGCTTCAGTTGGAGTTTAAAGCAGGCGTTGTCCTGATCCCTAGGCTGGCCATCGCTGAGAGAAGCACGTGGAAATGTGTTGACCAGGGGAATAACTGCCTTCTTCAGTTCTTTAGTACCTTTGTGACTTCATAAGTCTTGCACTACCTTGGCTCTGAGATGATGTACATTGCAGCGTTAGATAGGAGTGGTTTATCTTTGGGTTTTGGCCTCAAATATGAGTTCATTGTGGAAGGATGATGACACTTTTCTGCTATGTTCTTGATTCATACCTTGCTTCCAAAAACTGTGAGCTAAGAACTGTGAGGCATGGTGGAGAGAGTCTTGGGGAAGTAATTTCAAACAGTAGCAGCTGATGATCTCAGAGGTGTATGGGGGAGGTGGTTATACATGGCATGCACCCAGAAGGAGGTCAGCCCCTAGTCTAGAGCCTGGGCCTTGGGCGTCTTTGAGCCCTGAAAGCAGAAGCGATAGGACACCAGTGCTCTCTAGTGCTTTAGCCCCGATGTCCCAACTGTTGCCAGACTCCTAAGGAAAGCCATTCGGATAGATCCAGCAGATCTTTTCCCTCTCTAAAGGCAGAGCCTCAAAGGCATGCTCCAAGATGCAGAGGAGGCCACTGAAAACCAAAAAAGCCTGGAAAGAGTCAAGAAAAGCAGTGGAACCTATGCAAGGTTTAGTGTGGGCAAGACCTCCCCATCAGGAGTCCTGGGGAAGGTCTGAGGCTGGCAAAGCTGCTGTCCTCCGAAGACAGGAAGATGAAGCTGTGCTCCATGGTGCCAGGGATGAAGAGTTGGTGCTGGGAAGCCGGGAAGACTTTATGGTAAACAGTTATTCTTGGATGTTACACAGGATTTACAGCCACGCTCCAGCAGCAGGCTCACGCTATTCATCACAGGCAGGTCAAGAAGAAGCAGGATCACAAGGTGGAAAAAAACATTTTCCCTCACTCCTTGCAACTGGGTGTTCACCTTCCAATGACATTGGTAAAATGAGACGGGCTGTAGCTCATTCCTCATGCCAGCACTGAGGAAAAATGCACAATGCCTGTGCCAGAGCTAAGTGCTTAACGCGGAGAAGACGGGCTGATTAAAGCACGCTGGCTGTTCACCGTGAAGCCAAGAGGGAACTTAATCTGCCTTAAAATAAACAAATTCAAAGAGACATTTGCTCCTTTCATTTTTAGAACTAGACACGTTATTCACACTTACGTCAGCTTTTTTCTCTCTATTTTAAGGTGGTGTGTTTATCTCAAAAAAAAAAAAAAAAAAAAAGGAAAAGAGGTGGGTGGGAATCAGGTCCAAATGATGGTCAAGAAAGGAAGAATTCACTCTTGGTTGATGGTCTGTAAGTGCTCAGAGGAAACTAAGCCTGCAGAAAAGCGAGGCAATTGCCGAGTCCCTGGAGCTGCACTTTTCTCAACGTGGAGACATGACTAAGTGCAGGAAATGGGACCTCTTCACACCCCGGCACCTTGTCTGTCAGCCCGCGGCATCCCAAGCCGCTGCGGCCCGGGACTTTAATGGCTTTGCTATAAAAACGTACTCATCTGGAACCAATATGTAAAATCTTAGGATAGAATAATTACCTTTATTAAAGAAAAGGACAGAAAGCCTCTTGTGGGAAAATTGTCTTGGAGTCTGAATAAAGTCAGGAGGTCTGTTTTGCTTTGCCTGGCTTCAGTATAGGTAGGTATCGACGAGGTACTGAAAAGGCAGGAAATACTGAGGAAATGAACAAAACTGTTCTCAATTCAGTGACCTCTCTGCCCCCCCGCTTTGGGCTAAAATTTATGGAAACAACACACATCATGAGGTAGTTGTTTCTTTTTTACTTAATTCATTTCCTTCAGTTTAAGGGCTTGTCATCCAATGATTAGAAGAGCTTCAGAGTCTTTCTCAGGTGGAAAAAAATAAAAGAAGAATTATTTTTAAATATTAATTCAGTTGGTGGTCAAAATTTCTTTTGCTTAGTTGAAGATGTTTTTTGATAATAGTTTTTCAAAATTTCTTTGGCTTAGTTGAAGGTGTTCTTTGATACGTTTTTCAAATGCCCGGCCTACTTAAGGAGTTGTTTGGTTTTTTTTAATTTGCAAGCAGTTCTTTTCCCCTGCGTGTGGAAGAAAGGTAAATAGTCACTTCAACTCAGAATCAAGCAATTGCTCAGTCTTTGAGAGCTGATGTCCAGCGCCAGAGTCTCTGACCGCCCGTCCCGTCCACACGCGTGTGCCGAGGCTCAGCTCGCTCCGGGACGTCTTGTGCTCAATATTAAAATAATTTGGTAGGCACAGACTGTGAATTGCATGAGCAAATTATGGACTCGCGTTATTGTTCTGACTGTTAGCCAAATTTTTTGACTTTTATTGTTTTGCTTGTGACAAACACAGTCGGTGATAAATGATAATAACGCCACATTTTTCTAGGCGAGGTCGTACATCATGTTCGGGCGTCAAACCTGTTCTTTTTCTATTTTAGGGGACTAAAAGCACACAAAGAGCCCCTTGTCCTCCCCCCCTTATTTTTAAATGTAACTGGAACATTGGGGTAGGATTTAGAAGTATGATAATAACTCATTCCTTGAGCATCCAGTTTGTGTACTGAAAATGAGTTTTTGACTGACTTATAATTTGGAGAGTGAAAAAAAAAACGCTGGACTTTGAAACTTTCCCCATCTGCCATTGTTTTTAGGGCGTGCTTTACCATGTTTTTCATTCGAACATTTCATGTTAGGTTTGGTGCTGAAATACGAAATGTAAACGGTTTCCTGAGCCCAGGCTGTGGGAGGAGGCAGGCCCGCTAACGAGGACTGCGCTAATTGTAAGGGGTCCAGCGGACAGTCGCGTTACCAGACACGTCCCGGTTCAGCTCATGCTCTGAGGAGCAGCTGGGAAGCAGCAGTGATCCTCTTCCTCCCCTTGACTGTGTCCTGGGGCTTCCTTGCCCCCACCCCAGCCCTGGGGCTGCTCCCCTTGCAGTGGCACTGGGTAACCGCTGCAGGATAAAACATTTTTCCCCATAAATGCAGTCGCTGCCTCTAATTCCAGGTGACTTTGTTTCCGTATCAAAGCTGCTCTGCTGGGTAATGTTTGTGATTTGACAGATTTATTCATCTTCTTCTGAAAATTCCGGGGGAATCACTGAAGAGTTTCTAAAATTGCATGCAGAACTGTGCAATCCATTTTGTTTCAAAATCATTTTCTCCATGTGGCACCAGCGCTTTTTGTATATTTTTGGTATCCTTTTCCTTTTTTACCATTCTGACACTGTGTGTGTGTGTTGAAAGTTCCTCTGATCCAATCTGGTGGTGGTTTTCTCCCTTGAAATCCTGTTGGTGGATCTATGTTCATGCCACAGCAACACTGGATGGATCTCACTTCAGAGCGGAGAGCAGGCAACAGGAGACAAAACGGTCATGGAGGAGAAAAATCCTGCCACCTTATTATCTTCCTTCTAATGAGAAGCGGCTGAGGGACCTGGGGTTGTTCAATCTGGAGAAGAGGAGGCTCAGGGGAGACCTTCTGGCTCTCGACAACTCCTGAAAGGAGGTTGGGGCCAGTTGGAGGTCTGTCTAATCTCTCAAGGAACAAGCAACAGGACAAGAGGAAACAGCCTCAAGTTGCTCCAGGGGAGGTTGAGGTTGGCCATGAGGAACAATTTCTTGGTGGGAAGGGCTGTGAAGGGCTGTGAAGGGCTGTGAAGGGCTGTGCCAGGCTGCCCAGGGCAGTGGTGGAGTCCCCATCCCTGGAGGGGTTCCCAAGCCATGGAGCTGTGGTGCTGAGGGACAGGGGTTAGTGGTGCCCTGGCAGTGCTGGGGGAACGGTTGGGTTCAATGATCTTAAAGGTCTCTTCCTGCCGCAATAACCCCGTGATGCAATGTGTTAAAGAGTATTAAGTGTTTTGGTGAACTTCTGACTCCCGTTCCCCAAGGTCTGTGAAGCAGGTAATGAGCCGGTGTCCGTCCTGCACCTGGGCTGGGGGAGTTGGGTACAAAAGGGCTCTTGCTTTTTGATTCGTAGCTCTCTGGCACAGACAGAGCACGGCCGGTCACTGGTAGCTCTTGCTGAGGAGTCCTGGTCGCTCCGTGTTTGCACAGAGTGCTCCTCGTCCAGCACAAACCACCCTGAGCTGGCGAGAGGTGGTTTTTAGCAGAAATAGCATTTGTGAACTTCAGCTGTTGTCTGTATGGCCAGGACTCCGCTTCGCCGTGCCTGGAGTCCGTCCTGGTGAGAGTGAGCATTTTGGGGCTGTTTTCCTTAGTATGCGTTTTGAACAAACAGATAAACAGGCTGATATCTGCGCACAGAGCTAGGACTCGGGGATGTGTTTTCACAGTTTGCGTCTGCTGGCTCCTAACCGACAGGGCACTCGTGGTTGTAAAACCTTTAAAGTAAACCCAAGAGAACTGCTATCCAGCTGCTGTCCCATGGTTTACACTAACATCTCCCAGCTGTTTGTGCAACAGGGTTTGTTATGTAATTTCTGCAATAGCGTCCAGACTGTGTGAGCTGACGGGCATCTTTTTGAAAGATAGTTTCCAGAAAACAACATTTCCCACCTCAGTAGCTGATTTCCGCAGCCCTGCGATGTGGCGTGCGCTTGAGAGCTTTGCAATAGTTCATATCATGAAGCTTGAACGTGCGATAGAAGTTATTTATCAATAATTGACCAGAGTATTACGTTCACTTAATTCAGATTTTATTGAAATCGGGCAAAATTTTCTTATTATTTAAAATACAGGCTGAAATCTTGCAAATCCTCTCCAGAGAAGTTGCCTGGTGCCTGTGCCTGCAAAGCTATCGTAGTTGCCAACAAGCAAATATGAACAGCAAGAATTGTCTCTTATATTAGATAATGAAAAGGGGACCCACTAATAACTCTGAAAATTCACTGATGCAGAGACAGAACTTTCTGGACTGTGCTGTTGGTTGAAATTGTTTCTTGTTGGTTGAAATGATTTCTCATTGGCAGGGCTGTGGGGAGCGGTCTGTCTTATCTACAGCTTCCTTTGCTAAATAGAGCCTTGCTTTGTTGTAGATAAAATAATTTAGAGCTAAAATAATTTTCTTCTATTTTATCTTCCCTTTCAGCTCCAGTTCAGACATTTTGAGAGACCCGGAAGGGCCTGAGATGCGTGCAGCGTCCTCTGACAAGTAAGTAGAGTACGTGTGTGGCAGAGTCCTTGCAATTGGTTTAGGTCAGTAGTTTGCAGTTTGGGGAATCTTACACGTTTTCTGCAGGAGAAGCAAAGGCCTCTGAAAAGTCGGGGTTTGGAAGAATCCCCTCGGTTGTGGGAAACGCAATTTGGTCAGTGCTTTTGGATCCTTGGGAAAGAATACCTGGGTGCTCCAAGGATCTGCAGGTGACCAGCTGAAAGTCATTGCCTTAAGGTATATTTGAGTATGAATGTCGTCTTCAAAAAGAAAAAAATAATTAGGAAACAGATTTTCATGGAAAACTAAGAGAACCCAATCTTCTATCGTATTTAAAGTTACGTTGTTGTCAGTCTTGCTCTCATCCACGTGAGGAAGTTGCTCTTCCTGGTCCTTGCAGACCCGAGTCCCGCAGGGAGCCGAGCGGCACGGCAGGCAGAACCAGGGCTGGATTGGGCAAACCTGCCCTGGGAAGGCGAGGGCCAGCCTGCCAAAGAACAGACGGATGGTGTGTTCCAGAACCAGCCCAGGCTCTGGAAAAGCTGAGTTACACCAGAAAAATATCATCTCTCTTACTTTATTTTTGTAAGAGTTGTTAATCAGGTGTTTGCACAGCAAGAGAACCAAGTAATCTAGAAGCTGCGGGTTTTGGCTTTGTGTTTTAATGCACTTTTGCACATAAGGTAATTACCCTTCTGCGGTGGAAAAGCGCCAGCACTGGAGCTGGAAATGGGCAGAATGTAAACGAGTAAAGCTGCCCTTAAACGAAATGAGATTCCTGCTTCGTTCTGTCCCAAGAAATTTCCTCTTGTGAGGGCAGCTGTATATTGCAAATTCAGGAAAACAACAAGACCAGGGGGTAGGCATGACTGTGGCGGGATGCTCTTTGTGAAGCGACCCGCTGGTGGCCTGTTTGGTGTTTGTCTTTGCTCGGTGTCTGTAGTTCAGCCTTCCAGCCACTGGCGCTGCTGCCTCTGAGTTATCTCGCTGTCTGGCGCCTGCAGTACCTTAAACGTTTGCCAGTGGGTGAGTATCACCAGCAGCAGGTTTTTTCCGTGCAGAACAAACCCCTGTAGCCAGCGTGAATTCCTGCCCTAGATACACCTCCCCGTGAGCTGTTGGAAGTCTCTTGCTGACGCTCGCAGGCTGTTGGGATGGTCTGGGTGTAGCTTAGGCTCAAGCGCACGTTGTGTGCTGATGAGAGCGCTCTTAAATAGTCTGTGTCCAGACTTTCACACCTCTGAATATCTGGAAATCCCAGATGGCATTATTTGATGTTGGGGTGTGAGGACTGAGTGTTTCCAAGCTGCCTTAGCTCGCTTGTGAGGTTCCATCGTGGTGCTGAACCGAGCTCTGACACAGGAGCGGTTCCTGTTGATCCCCTTCGGTGTGTATCCTGCAGCAGTCAACAGGGACACGGCAGCGGCATTCCAGGGTTTTCCGTTGTTATTTCCAGTTGTGAATTCCCAGTTTAAGCCAAATGAATAGTCCCTGCGGGATGGGTTCGTCCTAGCAAACGGTAACGAACAGAGTGCGTTGATAAGGAATGTTTAATTAGTAATAACTATTGCTGTGTGAGGGATATCTTTCATGTCAACACTATGTGGAACTTTAAGCTCCAAGGCTGAATGATGGAAATTAGCTGCTTAATTTAAATGTGACTAGTTTTAACTTTTTTTTTTCTTTAAAATTAACTCTGTGACTAAAAAGAAAACACTTCTTTGAGTTTCCAGTGGAAAATTCTTTGTCCATAAATGAGAAGAGCCTCTGGCAAAGAGATGCTGTTTAAAGCTGGGAGTCCCGCGCGCTTTCCTTCTTGGGTAGCCGTGACCAGAGCCACTCATCCCCTGCCTCGGTGGCTGTGCCCCTGAGGATGACTGTGCTTCAGGCCGACCTTTTCTGCTATAGCATGGTCAAGGTTTTGTCAGCACCAGGGGCTCTTCTCATTCACAGACAAGGAATTTGGAAGGTCGCTGCTGCTCCATTCTGCTCTGGACATCCCAGGTGATGGGGAGAGAGGCACCACGACTGTCCCCACGGGCTTGGTGTGAGCAGGATGGTTCCTGGCTGCTGTTAGCTTCTTCAAATGAGAACACGGAGCGTGTTTCTCGTCATCACACGTGTGTGCCCGTGTGCCGCTTGCAGGGCTGTGATGCAGCCTTCCGCATTTGCCGTGTTCAGAGCATCCTCAAAACTGTATTTTCCTTTTTCTTTTCTTTTTTTTTTCAGCGGCAGTCTTCTGGGTCTGAGAGTTAACAAGAGAAAGTTGCGCCAGCCCCGACTGCAGGAGAACAATCAGCTGCTTCCCAAGAGCAAGCGGAAGAAGAGCTAGTGCTGCGGCGGCGCGGAGCTGGGAGCTGCGCGGGAGGCTTGGCGCGGAGAAGCGGGCTGCCTTCTTTCCAGGGTTCAGTGTACCCGGGTGCTTAATAAAACGCTGAATTTTCGCATAACTTTCATCCAAACTGCCTTAAAATACCCAGGTTGCTGTGCTGACGGCTTCTGCTTCCAGCACTCTGCCCTGTCCAGCTCTGAGGTGGGGCGTACGGTGCCGCAGTCCCGCCGGTGCCTGGCCCGGCAGCTCTGGTGCGGCACAGCCGGCTCACCGGTGATGGACACGGGGCCGTGGTTCCTGCCCCCCTCCCATCCCGCAGCAGCCAGCTCTGTTTTGGAAGCAGTCACACGCTCAGGCAGATGCTGGTGCTCCAGGTACCCAGCGCAGCTCAGGGGGAGGTGTGGGCTGGGCTTCTGTTCTACAGGAATGTGCTTTGAGTGTGTCCATGTTAACTCACTCATTAGGATGTGTCATTACTTAGTTTAAAGTCATTAAATTTGAAAGCAACGGGAAGGTCATTGGGCAGGAAGTATTTTAGCTTTAAAATAAATATTAGCATTAAAAAGTCTCATCTTTCTTAGACGGTGATGGAGTTTTGTAATAAAGCAAAGCAGTGCAATAAAACCAAAGTAAACCTGAGCAACAGGGTAGGTCTTGAAAACTGCAGCTGGTGAGCAAAGCATGCACCATGCAAAACGGGAGGAAAAACGTCTACACCAAAAGGGTGATCACGACTGGAATGGGCTGCCCAGGGAGGTGGTTGAATCACCATCCCCAGATGTATTTAAAAGCCCTCTAGATAAGGTGCTCAAGGATATGGTGTAGAAGTTGGCCTGCTAGAGATAGATAATGGTTGGACTTGATGATCTTAAAGGTCCTTTCCAACCATGGTGGTTCTGTGATTCAGAGATGTCCTCAGTGAGCCCTGAAGCTTCAATGGTAGCTTTTCATTGGGAACCCTGCAAAGAAACCTGCACAAAACCTGTTTAAGGTTGAGATCTGTGTGTTTTTTGACTTTTGATTATAGCTGTAATTGGGACTGGCCTTCTGCTTTCAGAAACACTCCTCAAACCGTGGTTCCCAGCAGTATTTTTGTTTAGAACGGGCTAAATCTGTGGTGAGTAGAAACTGTAGTAAATCTGTGGAGGCGAGTAGGTGCAGAGGAAAAACAGGAAGCTGGTTTTGTTTGTTTATTTTTTACTAAAAGCAAACCTTTTGAAAGACAGTAATTATTGATGTCTGCTGCTAGGTCTGCCTTCTGCCTACAGCAATTAATATTGGGCTGAAAGAGTGATTAAGCTCTGGAACAGGCTGCCCAGGGCAGTGGTGGAGTCACCATCCCTGGAGGGGTTCAGAAAACGTGGATGTGGCACTTCAGGACATGGTCTGGTGGTCATGGTTGTGTTGGGTTGACGGTCGGACTTGATGCTCTTAGAGGTCTTTTCCAACCGTAATAGTTGTGTGATTTGTGGAGCTACCAGAGAAGAATAAAAACGCTTGTGCACGTAAGGGTCAGCGCGTCTGAAATTCATGCGGGTCGGTTTACATCAGCTGCTGAACATCCCTTGGAGGCTTGCTTTGTTACGTTTTAGTTCCAGCAGACCTTGTCCTGGGGCTGGAGGCTGGGCAGGGATTTTGTGACCATCCCGAGACGAGAAACTGCTGCTGGAGATGGGGAGGTCCCGAGCAGCAGCGGCACGGTCCTGGCTGTCATGGGGACTTGGAAGTTCGCAGGAGAAAGCATAGCCCTTGAAGCTCTGCTCCTTGCTGCAGAAAGAGCCGCAAGCTTTGGGATGGGACCGTTTGCCTCCCGTCCATTCCATCAGATTGTTTCTCCAAGCAGAAAGCCAGAGCCTGGCCCATCTCTGGGCTGCTTTGCGGAGGGTTCTCTTCTGTCAGCCTGGGCAGCGTGAGGAGACGGTAACCTGCCTAACGAGGTTTCAGTCCTTTGCAAATGTCTTGAATTTAATCCCTTCTGTTGTCATTTGCAGTGAACACCGAGTTCCCCCAGAGAGCTGCTTCCAGTTAAAATAACCCCCCAAAATGCTCATTTCTTATATGCATCTACTTTCTTTTCTGCAAATATAAAGGGCAATGAACGAGAAGGAAAGAAGGAACGAGAACCATTTCTGGGCTTCTCTTGACCCACCTGCCACAAACCCAAACCATTTTCCTGGCCTTAGTGCATCGTGGTGAGGAGGGCCCGGGTGGCCCCGCGGCTGAAGTGCGGCCGGTGAACACCAAAAAAGGAGACTAGAAGGTGCCGCCGCCCTTTCCATGGGAGTCGGGGCTGTTGTGGTTTTGGGAGGGTTTGGATCAGCGTTTGGACCCACCACAGAGCTCTTTTCGAGCTGTTGCTTCAGGCAGACGATGGCCCGATGCCGCCGGCGCGGCGGCTGTAGCTGCGCGGGTGGGTTTAGAGCCGTGATGCACAAGCTGTGAGCGGTGGGCTGCCGAGCTGCAGTGAGGGGGTTGGTTGGGTTTAGCGAGCTCCCAAGCGCTGCCTCGGTGGTGGTTTTGCTTTTCTGGCTGCCAAAAGCCATCACTTGTTTCATCTCAGTGAATTGCAGCCTGTGTTTGGGCTGGTGTGGAACCAAACCCGGCCACGTCCCGTTGCTGAAAGGTGGCCCAAAAATGCTTCGGGTTTTGCTGGGGCGTTTTGTGCCTGCTAGAATAGAGTTCAGAAAAGGAAACCCTGAAAGCCAGCCTCCCTCCAAAGCAGCTCAAAAGGCATGTTTAAAGAGGGGAAAAAAAAAAGCCTGAAATATTTCTCAAAGTTTGACCTTTTTAATAACTCCCTGAAGGCTTCAGAGCCTAAATGCCAGCGGTGATACCAGCCAGTGCAGGCAGAAACACCCGTAAATATACAGCCTGCTCCGGCACACAGCCCAGCACCGCGCTCGGCTGCCTGCTGCCTCCGGCTGCTGGCTGAGACCAATGGGGACAGGGATGGGGACAGGAAAAGGGAGTGGGAACAGGGACAGGGGATGGGGATGGGGATGGGGATGGGAGGGCGGGTGTGGCTGCTGCTATGTCTCATTCATGCACGTTGCCCGTGCCCTGCGGTGAGCCCAGAGAGCAGCCCCGCTCCCTGTCTCATGGAAACACCAAACCTCAGGCTTTGGGGAAACCTCCCCCCGATGCTAGAGGCTTCTTTACAGCCGTCCAGGGACAGCATTTATCGCTGGCAGCTACAACACCGAACAAAGGCTCCACTACGTACCCACAGATGCCAATGAAGCCTCTTTTTTGGGAAGTATTTGCAATTCTGTGCTTGAACCCAAACACTCTGATGGTTTTGGTGCACAAGCGATCGCTCAGTGAGCCTGGGAGGGCAAGTGCTGCCTAAATACAATTAGTTGCATGGGTGTCAGGTTTTCTACCAACCTTGTGATTTCTCTAAGAAAAGTGTGGATTTATGCAAGAACGGCACGGGTGAGCTGACAACTGCCGTCGTTCCAGGGAGAAGACTGAAGTGTGGGCATTGGGGCTGTCACTGCAGCAGGAATGTGTTTTATTTTCCTGTATGACTCGTTCTGCCTGTTCCCCAGCACGCGCAGAGCTGGGTTCCCGTTGCCCAGTGATGGTACTGGTTAGCACTGGAAACGGGGCTGCTGCTGCTGAAGGAACCCAGCTCTTGGGCGCTGGGTTAATTCATTAAATCATTGCAATGATTCGTTCAGGTGAATATTTGGAAACCTCATCTCTGCTGCCAACAGGTGTGAGACCTCTTGCTGCTCGTTTGTGTAAAGCCCAGGTTTGCCCAGTGAAGTTTCCGTAGCTCAGCCCAGTCTGGGGTTACAGCAAAGCGCTTTGCTGATGAGCACGTTGTGCTCCAAACGGGAGCTCCCGGGAACGGCTGCTCCTGCTGATGGCAAATACTTCCCGTGAGTGTGAAGCCTCTCTTCTCAGGGCATCTCTTGATACCAGATATAGATTGGAGTCCTCCTGGAAAAAATCTCTGCATCCTTCCTTGTGCCATGCTCTTATCGCTGGTAATTTTACAAGCTGAAACATCCAGTGAATAAATCGTGTGCCAGCGGCAACGCTGCTGATGTGAAAAATTCTTTGCACCAAGTTGTCTGGAGGCAAGTGTGTGGGGGAAGCTAGACTACAAACCGAAAAAGAAAATGCACCAGGAAGGTTTTAAGGTGTGAAATTAAATTTTCAGACTGTAGGGAGACAGTGATAGTTGAGGTTATCACCGGGTAAGCGCGAAGCATTGCTCACGGTGGAGATAGAGCTGCAGGAACACGCCCCCAGAGAGTCCTTGAGGAACCTTCCCCTGCAGGCTGGAGGGTGAGATGAAATGAGCTCCTAATTGGCGATCGGTTCCTTAATTTTGCCTTATGATTTCTCCTTGCTGCCAGCTGCCTGCACGTGCGCCGGCTTCAGGCGAGCAGCTCCGTGGGGTCCATCCGTATCAATCACTCGTGCAGCTCTGCTCTGAGCCAGAGGCAGAATTTCAGGGTTCAGCCCGGGGTGGTGGGAGCAAAGCGGAGTTTTGCAGGGAAGCCGTGGCCGGGGGAGTTCGGGGTGGATCTCCTGCCGAGCGCACGCGGGGCTTTGCCTCCTACGGGTAAGTGCCGTCCATCCCTCACCGGGAGGAAGGACCCTGTCTGTGAATGAGCCATTTGTAAATGTGCTTTCAATCCTTATTCTGATCTTCTCTGGAGCCGGCTGGAGATCGCTTCTGACACACAAAGAGGCAGGTGGTGCATCCAAAAACAACCCACTGCTGCTTTCAGCGGTTGGCAGCCGCGGGTCGGCGTCACCGCATCCCGGGAGCGCGCGGCCTTTGTTTTGCTGACTTTCATTTTTCAGTGCTGCTGGAAGAAACGCTCGACTGCTTTATTTGGTGCCATTCATAACAGCAGCTGAACGAAGGGCGTTTATTTCAGTGAAGCTCTTCATGACTGGAAGATTAAATGACTCGCAAGTAATTATAAATAGCTGTAAAGCTGAAGACGCTTCATAGATTCATTCACTGCTGAGATAGGACAGTTTTTCTCATGGAAATGTCACCGTGTTCCTCAGAAGGATTCCTTAAAACGCCTGGTTGGTCAGAAGACCTGCATGGTGCCCAGGTGCTGCTCAGCTCTCCCCCTGAGGGACCCTGGTGTGGCAGCCGGCGATGCAGAGCTCCGAGGGGATCTGAGGCCTCACCACTGCTCCGTCCTTGGTGGTTCACTGCAGCCTTGGGCTCCTTTCGCCCTCAGTGGGAGCCAGAGCCAAGCTGTGGCTGTCGGGAGAAGGAGCTGGGTCCTGGGTGTCTGTGGGGGGGGCTGCCACAAAGGAAATAATTCATTAGCAAACGTGCTCGTAAAGAAGCCACATTGTCAAACCAGACAAGTCTTATTTTCAGCAGCCACGTGGCAGTGACTCACTGGGACTTGGTGGTAGATACAAGCCACCGAGAGCTCATAAAATCCTCACCAAACATTTTGACTTGTCGTGGTGCTGCCGGCTGCATCTCCACCTCCATCCCCTCACCGGGGCTGCCCGGAGGTGCCGGCAGAGCCAGGCACAGGCACCGGCCTCTCCTGCTCCCCACGGCCAGGCCCGACACCTCCGGGAGGTGTTCCTGAAAGGAGGAGCCTTTTTTCTTCTCCTTCTCGCAGTGCCCACAGCTGTTTTCCTGTAGGAAGCCGGAGTTTTCAAGGCATGCCTCCAGCCTCGCAGGCTGCACAAAATCGCCATGTTTTTATGTTGTGTAGCACTTTGTTGTGTTTCCAGCAGAGACTCCATGGCCAAGCACCAGCGTGCCCGAGGATGCGCGGGGCTGGTTCCACCCTCACCGGCTTGGTGCTGGTGGGTCACAACGTGCCTGCACGTTGGTCCAGCCTGTCCCGGCATCGCTGCTCCCGGGGAGCAGAGCAAGGGCGCTTGGCTCAAAGGCTGGGCTGGGGTCTGCACAATTAGCTGCTCGCAGCCTCTGGGCATGTTCGCTGCAAACGTGGATGGAAACCTCGGCAGGCCAGGCCTGGCCCCTCCAACCTCTGCAGATGTTGTGTGTGGTGCCGGGGCTGGGGCAGAGGTTTGGGTGAGTGCTCCCATCGCCGCCTCCCCTCCCCGCTGCAGCTCCCCCAGGCAGGACTCAGCCTCGACAAGGTTTTGGAGCTGCAGGGATGTGTGGCAAGGAAGGAAGATTTTGCTGCTGTTAGAAAACGGCCATTCCCCCCTTGACACTAAAGCCTGTGCACGTGTTAAAACTGCAGCAATTATCAAAATGTTTAATTTTCCATCAAAACGTCGCATGGCGTGTTTAACCGGCTTTAAAGAGCCCCCAGGAGCCTGTTTGGTTCTGGTGACTCAGCCTCCCAGAAGAGTCTTGCCCAAGCTGGAGCCAAGGTTTTCCCGCACAAAGGATTTCACGAAGGGTGAATGTCTGTCCTGCTGCTGCAAGCCAGAGGCAGGAGCTCAAGGAGGAATTTTTCAACCCCATGAGTCAGATTCCTCCTCAAACGTCGCTCTGCCGGAGAGCTCGGTGATGGACGGCACGAACACGCGGTGAGAACGGCAGTGTTTATGGCACCGTAAGCCATTCAGCAAGAGAAATTATCTCCCTCGGCGTCTCGCACCGCGCTGCTGGTGCTTTATAGCCTTTCTGTAGCAGCCAGTTTAGGCTGGGACTCCCATTTTCAGATCTTCATCTTGCTCTTTTATTGTGGGGTCACCTCAGGTCTGGACGCTGAGCAGCTCACATTTTTTAAAAGGCTTTTCTGGGGTTTTGCAGATTGGTGGCCAGGGAGGATTTTCTTGCTCCCCGAGGGCATAAAGGGGATTTTGTGCCTTTTTCCTCCCATGCCTGGTTGTCCCCTTACCCTGGCTGTGCCCATCGGGGAGAGAGCGGGTCTGGCGGGCAGGGAAGGGGGGCTATCAGGAGAGCTGTGGCCCCCACCATGCCTGGGGTGCTCAGCATGGGGCTGGGGACTTGCACATCTCACTTTAACACTGGCTGCGTTAAAAGCTGGAGCAAATGAAGGCAGCTCTGTCCCAGCCGTTCATTGCACGGTTCTGGGACACCCGGGGCTGGAGATGGACCCGTTCCTGATGGACCTCCCCAGATGGGGGCTGCAGAACACGCAAAGAGGAGGTGAAGTGAGCAGCAACTGCAGATTTGGAAGGATTTGTAGCACATAGGGATTTAATCGGTATTCTCAGGGTTAAATGTACAATTAGTGACATGCCATAAAATCTTGAATTTGTGCTAATTATTTTCCATCTCAAAAGCCTTGCTCTTGTTATCTCCTTGCAGACACGTTATCTCCCTGCAGACACGGGCCAAGCTGGGCTGGCCTGCGGGAACTGGGACCTGTGAGGGGAGGGAAGGAGGAAGTGTGATTTCAAATAAATCCAGGTAACGATTTTTCTAGGTATGGAAAACGATAGAAAAGGAATAGTGAAGGACAGCTGGTGGGAACTCAGAAAATAAGGAGTAATCCTTAATTCTGCAAAGCCTTTAAATGCTTCTTCCCCATGTGGAGGGAAGGGCTGTGCTGGTGGCCCCTGGCACCCAGCACTCTGGGTCAAGCCAAATCCCGGGGGGACAGTGAATGAACCCCCAGAGAGGGGCCAGGAGATGGGGTATGGAAATGTCAGTGAGAAGAAGACTAAAGCACAGGGACGTAAGGGTGGTTGGGGTGGGTTTTTTCCAAGAGAGGGAAGCTCAATTCCATCCAGGGCAAACTGAGTTACTCTGACTTCTACCAGGCAGGGATCTGGCTCGCTGTGTTCAGCCATGAAACAAGGGGAAATTAAACCAGTCTGACCATTAGGAGTAACTACCCAAAAAGTAAACCGAATTGGGGAGTAACTGCTGGGGGTTTGTGCGCAGACATCCTTTGTGCGCTTCCAGGCACCATGCTCCTGACGCAGCAAAACCGGAGTGTTTTCAAGCGCCGGAATAACACCAGCCTTTTCCCTTTTCCCTGCTAAACGCCTGACGATGCAGCCGGTGGAGTCACCCAGCACCCGTGTGCCTGACCCGTAGCATCCCTGCGCGGCCGGCAGCCCTGCTCCGTTCCGCGGGATTGCCGTGCCCCGCGGGTAATCGTTATACCAACACCCTCAGCCTTCTCCACCAAGGACTTTGCCCAGCAGAGCTGGGCAGCCAGCGTTCTGCAGGAGCTGGAACCCCACCTCTGAGCCTTCAGCGCTGACATCCAGGTGACAGGGTTAAGAAGTGGGTTAGAAATCAGCTCTAACACGAGCTGTTGTTCCCACCTTGCAGCCAACAGACCCTGAGCTGCTTTGGGCTTTAAAATAATAATTCAGTAGAGAATAATATAAATAAATCAGAGATTTATAGAGATTAATACAAATAGAGATTAATATAAATAAATCTTCGTGTTTCCTGATGCAGCTTCAACCTAAAGCAGAGGTCCCATCTCATGTGGCTCATTCAGTCCCAGCACCAGGCAATTAGAGCAGCCTGCAAATGAAGACACGAATCAGGTGCATTTATTTCAGAGTGAGACCAGGGGCCTGGGTAGTTCCTGCAGCTCATTTGAAGTTGTGTTGCTGAGCCTGAGCATGAAGAGGACTTCCCGCCGGCTGGGACATCCCTGGGAGAGGTTCTTCCCCGCTGCGAACCACCGGTGCTACCGGGTCCCGCGGGTCCCAGCACGCAGAGCTCTGAGCTTCCTCCTCGGGGAGTTTCTCCACACCACAGGAGCATCCAGCAAAGACTGGACCTGCAGGCTTCAGAGGCTGGCGTGATGTGGGTGATCCTTTCATGCAAATTCGTGCCACGCACTGCTGGGTAAACTGTTAAACTTTTTGTGCTAGAGGAGCGGTAACGCTGTGGTGGAGAGCGGTGGCAAACAAGCTGGGTCGCTGCTGGGTGGTGGCCTGGAGAGACATTTGTATGCAGGGATGCAGCAGGTCACTAGTTCTGCAGCATCTTTGATCGGTGAGCTGGCGTGGCTGCAGGTAATTACATTTCCACTGAAAACAAGCAAAAGAGCCATGCTGCCACCGTAACTGGAGTGTTAAGATAATGAAGCAATTACTTGGGGCGGTAGAAGAGCAGAAGAACAGCGAAGATGTGTTAGATACAGACATAAATCAAACTGGTTTGCTGACAACCTGTCCAGGTTCTTTTTTTTCATATCATTTATTGCTGAAGTCACCATTTAGAGTCTAACACGGTTGCCTTTGAAGACAGGGGTTTCGTATTCACTTAATGTTCCTGTTGTAAGCAGCTTCGCCGATGTACTTATGGACCTCTGAGTTTAAGACGCTATTTTGGGACCTTCCACAGGCAATTGGTGCATCACCTTGTCCTGTGTCACCTCCTTAGGTGGCTGTGTCACCTTGTCCTGCAGCTGTGTCACCTCCTCGGGTGTCCGTGTCACCTCAACCCAAGGCTTTGCAGGGGGGAGCAGCCTTGGAGACCCTGCGGGGGTCCCGCTGGAGCTATGCAGCACACGGGGCTGGGAGAGCCGTGGAACAGAGCCGTGGCCCCGCGCCCCTGTGTGACGGCAAGCATGGCGAGCAGAGGTAGGTGGGATGTCGGCGTGGGGTTGTTGTGCATTTCGTAAGGAGTTGTGAGTCGGCACCAAAGGTGGGTGATTCTGCTTGTAGGTGTGTCGGTCCTGAGCTGGAAGCGTGAAGGGGCTGTGGAGGTGCAGGGGGAGGCTGCTCGGAGCAGACATCCCAGACAACGTGGAGGCTTAGGAAAAACATCTGGCCACGGGTGAGCGCTGCCGGATGCGGCCTTTGCCGCGGGTGTTTGCCAGTCCCCTGGGTGCCGTAACCGACTCCGCTGGGGCTCTTTGCTGCACATCTCTCACCAGCCCTACAGTCACATAAATTGGATAACGTAAGGGAAAAAACAACAGCGGCGAAGGAGACGCGGTGTCCTCCCCACGCTGTCCTGGCCCCTCGCTCCCTTGGGCAGCTCTGCTCCTCCGTCACCGAGCCAAGGGGCAAGCGGGGAGCAGGCGGGGACTTGTGAACACCCAGACTGGGGACAAAAGTCACAGCGACGAGGAGCAAAGGCAGCCTGGAAAGCGGTGACACGCAGCAAGACCTTGATGTGCCTCCTGCGCATCGCCTTCGCTTCAGCAGAGCAGAGCCGTGCCCCAGCCCTGCTGGGGCGGGAAAGGCAGGAAAAAGCACTGTTGTGTTTTGGAAGTGAATAGTCACAAAGTGAGTGATTTCTTTCTCGTGTCACTTTTGCACTGGGTTGATTGTGAATGGTGTTCATCCCATTTTATAACTGCCCATGACTAATGCCTTGTGCTGGGCTTGTTGGCACAGGGGATGCGGGTCCTGGGGACTCTCCACCCATCCCTGCTGTAGATCCAGACCCTCTTCAGACACCTCCAGATCAGTGGATCCCGAGCTAGAGCCCTGGAGGGGAATTTCAGTGGGGCAGAATCTCCTGGGCCGCCCTTATTGCTGCTGGGAGCGGGGCCGGGGGCGATGCTGGAGGTCACGGCCAGAAGCTTTGGGAACGGCTGCTTTCAGCAGAAAATCCATTCAGGAGGAAATTAATTTAGTCACGGAGCAGTCCCTCAGGCTGGGGCGAGAGGGCAACACTCGAAACAAAATAATCACAGGCACAGTAAAAATGTACCCCTGCTCCAGGCCGTCAGTGGGAGCCGTGCGAAAAGGCAGCGATTCCCGGGAACAGGGAGCAGCAGGAGCCGGGGTCACCTCTGACCGGGCATGAGCTCCTGGCTCGCTCCCACCACACAGCCCTGCCCGAGACCCGGCAGCCACGGGGTTAGACGGGGGCTTGGAAGGTTGGGTGGTCTGCTTCTGCTTTGCTTTGCAGCCCACAGGGAGTTTCTGTCAGGCTGGCTTCGCCAGGCAGGAACCTCTTTGGAAGCGAAGGGAATTGCGGACTGTGAGATCCGCAGCAGTTATCTAAGCCCGCTTCCATGTCCTGGTGAGTGACCAGGGGCTGGACATCCTGGGGTGCAAAACGCGCCAGCTGAGCCGGGGCAAATGTAGATGCTGCATTTGCATCTATTTCCGTGCTGAGAAGAGCGAGGGGGTTATTCTAGTATTGCTCTTGGCCCCCAGGAACGCCACTGCTCTGGAGGAAACGGCGAGGAACTCCCGTGCCTTCCAGGCAGACCCTGTCCCTGCGGCGGGACCGGAGCTCCGGGCAGCGCTGGTCTGGGAGTGCTCCCGGCTTCGTGTGATGTCCTCTGTTGGGACTCATGGAATCGCAGCGGTTTTGTAGGTACCTGAGTCTGGACGAAAAATGGTTTAATTTTCTGAAAACTGGTAGAGGATTGGGTGATTTGAAAACTTCCCGTCTGGGCTTTTATCACAGGGCAATATTTGTTTTCCCGGTCAATACTTTTCACAGAAACTATTTGCCTTCATCAATTAATGCTGACTTTTTTGTTGTTGTTCATTGAATTTCCAGCTCTAATGTCTGCTGGAATTTTTAATGTTTTGGACAGTTGGACTCGATGATCTTGAAGGTCTTTTCCAAACTAAGTGATGCAATGATTCACATCTTTTAAGACAAAAGAGCAATATTTTCTATGGAAAAATAGATTTATTCACCAGTGTTGGAGTGGCCCTTTCAACAATGGTCTGAAACGTTGTAGTTAGTTGTCAAAGTGGTAAATATTTGAACTGTCTCTTGTGACTGGCTCAGCCTGGGTTAAACGCAGGCTCCGTTTTGACTGACGCGTCAGACAGAGGGTTAAAAATCCGAAGCAATTCATTTCTTTCCTGGAAAAAACCAAGGTGATGTGCAAGTGGAGCAGAAGCAGTCTACCTGCAGGGAGGGGGATGTAGCAGCACCAGCCGAGCTGCAAACAGGCGAGCATGTGGACACGGTGCCTTTGTCCCTCCCCGCTCAGCCGAGGCAGCTGAAAGCCGGAGGACTGATTAAAACGCTAATGAAGAAACCGGTTGGAAAAATTATAACATTAAGTGCAACGTAGCTCATGTTAAATCCAAACCCAGCAAACCAAACAAGCTCTTCTAAAAAAAAAAGGTATTTTTGTCCAACCTTTCAAAAGTGGCCCCTGGTTTCCCACTTTGTCCTCACTCGCTTTGCAAAGTTTGATTTGCAGATGGAGGACGAAGCCGTGGGTGAAGCTGTGCCCGTAGGACAGATCTGGGCAAAGCCTTCAGCTCCCCCAGCCCTGTAACTGGGGACAAGGGCAGTGCTGGGCATCCACGCTTGAGATTTAAAGGCATGTAGGCTTTCTGTCCCTGGTTCGTCTGGTTGCCCTGGGTGGCTTCCCTGCGGCTTGGGTGTGATGAAATTTCAGTGAAGTGTCCTTATTAGTAAGCAATTTTTCTATTTAAAATTATTTGTGATTTTCCATTTAAAATAGCAACAAAGGTCTTTTTCTGATTCTTCCTCAGCAGTGGGCAAGCACACCTCTCTTGGGCACCAGAGGCAGAAGTTCTTCGAGGTGGTTGGTGGCTATGAGTGTGCTGGACCTGGGCTCCCTAAAGCAGAGCGATCCCTGCCAAGCCACCCCGCCACGGGCAGCTGTGGGCACACCAGGATCTCTGGTGTGGAGTTCGACTGTCCCAGGCCAGGGGCTGTTGGTGTCCCCAGGGAGTGCAGAGCTGGGCCAGGCTTTGGTTGCTTAAGGGGCAGGGATCTGTGGTCCAGCAGGTCAGGCTGGCATCTTGTCACCGGGGGGATCTGGAAATACTCTGGTAACACCACGGGCTCAGTGAGTGAGTTGCGTTGGACTGTGGGTAGAAAGAGCCTTTTTTTTTTTAGGTGGCTATTGGAATCGTGTCTCTTTTTATAGCCAGGGGGTTGGGTTGTTGCGATTGCAGCTCCCAGCCTAAGCCCAGCGCCTGCTTGGGTTAACGACCATCGTCACGCGGGGCACAAGAGAACATATTTTGCTCATTTCCCAGAAAAGCGAGCCTCTCTCGGGGGACGCTCGCTGTGCGCTGGCTCTGCTCTCCCAACGGGATGCTGTGAGCAGCCCTCGCTGCTGGCCAGGGATGGGCTCCTGCTCGCAGGGATGCACTGGCCAGGGCATGTGCTGGGCTTGAGCTGGTGCCCACCCTGTGCCCGCGCCACTGGCTGCAGCTTCACCTGGAGACACCTGGGAAATGCCAGCAAGGATGAGACATGGCACAGTTGTGTCTTCTAGGACGCTACGGCCCCACTAGCAACAGCTTTTAAAGTCCAAGAGAGCCAGGCTGGGGCCTCGATGGGTCTTGAAGGACCTGCCACCCCATGGGTGAGGGTTTCTGTGGCTTGGGTCTGCATGGCCAAGCCCTGCATGGCTCTGCCCAGGGTCTGTCACTGCCAGCCAGGCTCCCCGTTTCCACGTTTTGTGGCAGATCCGTCGTTCCTCGTTGCCTGTGCTCTGGAAAGCCTTTGGCACAGGATTACAACATGCTGGGCTCCCGTTCGCACGTAGTGACAGTTAATTAACAAGTGGCTGATTTCCCTTTACCTTGAGAGTGGGCAACAAATCACAGCTTGGGTTTCTGACTTGCTCGTTAATTGCCGTGTTTATTTGTTTGGTTTGTCTGTTAAGACATCTCTGGCTGCTAGCTCCTTTCACCAGTGATGGAGTCACCTAAGGACAACCCCATTGCTGATCCTCATGGAAAGGGTGTGATTTAAGGGCCAGCCACATGTGTCTAGATGCAGAAGGAATAATCAATATTTTTTAAAAAAAGAATCACTTCACTTGGACTTAGTCTGCAAAGCCAACTAAGAGTGAAAATTGCTGTTCATGTAATGTTAGGGCTTTCTGGAAAAATCGCTGCTGTGTTGTGCTCCATTTTGTTGGCTTTTAAAATGATGGTCATACATAAAAAAATTATTTGAGGTTTTAAAGAAAAAACAACAACAAACACATAAAACAGTGAAAAAACAATGATTGCATAGCTTGATCTGTTGGAAGGACCTCTGTGACTGGACCCCTTTGTTCATATGAGCTGTTGTGGCTCTGTGGGAATCCATCTGAAAGGAGGCTGTAGAGAGGTGGGTGTTGGTCTCTTCTCCCAAGTAGCAAGTGACAAGATGAGAGGAAACAGCCTCAAGTTGCACCAGGTGAGGTTCAGAGTGGATATTAGGAAACATTTCTATACTGAAAGAGTGGTCAAGCCCTGGCTCAGGCTGCCCAGGGCAGTGGTGGAGTCACCATCCCTGGAGGGGTTCAAAAAACAAGTAGATACAGCACTTCAGGACGTGGTCCTGAAGTGTTATGGTAGTGTTGGGTTGACAGCTGGACTTGATGATCTTAGAGGCCTTTTCTGACCTTAAGGATTCTGTGATTCTATCTGAGGAGAGTCCCACCCGCTGCAGGTCTGGGACACTGCTCCACGGCACAACTCTCGCCAGTGTCAACACACATTTTTAAATGGAAACGTTTAATCAGCAGAAGTGTTCATTCTGATATTAGGAATTTTTCCAGTCGATGACTTCCCTTATGAAGCACCTGCCTAACTTCTGATGTTACAAGAATGCCTGGGTGAAAGCAGCCCATGGTGGTAGATGTTCCAGTGGGATCTTTCCATCCTGCCATGTGTGGTGCGGTTGGTGGAATGCAGAAGTGCAGGTGAGTACTGATGATTGAACAGGAACAGCACCGTGCTCGCAGCCTCGTGAAGCAGGGATCAGCCCCGCTGGTGGGGGCAAAGGGTGAGAACTGGTGAGGTAACCAATGTGTGAGGTGAGAAAATGGAGCCTACGGCTGCACATGGAGCACGGAACATGCAGTGATGGGGGAGTGTGCATCTTCTTGAAAACGTAATGCACTAATCCTGAAAAATACCTCTAAATCTGTTCAGTGCATGCTATGGGTTTGGGTGGGGTTTTTGTGGTTGTGCATAAATGGTTTACACGTTCTTCATGCAAGGTTTCAGCTGAGAAAGTGTTTAATAGTGAATTATTCTGTCTCCATTAGCTTAGACATGGCAGAGGTGTTGGACAGTACCTGTCTGGAGTAACAAAGGCTGAGCACAGGTTGCTCACAGTTCTGTGATTATCCTCAGGAGGTTTGAGCTCTACCTGTTCAAGTTTTGCAGGCACTGCCCCCAGCTTTGTGGAGTTTCCCTGGAGCTGCTGAGCCCTGTCCTGCAGAGCTGACACGGGGTGCAGGCGTGGGAAGCAGCTGCATCCCGCTTCCATGAGCTGGCCGAAAAGCATCCTGCGTCCAGCATCTGTGTCCTGCATCCAGTGTCCAGCATCTGCATCCAACGTCTGTGTCCTGCATCCAGTGTCCAGCATCTCCATCCAGCATTTGCATCCTACATCCAGCATCCCATCTCCACCATCCAGCATCCCGCATCCTGCACCCAGCAGCCACATCCGATGTCACAAAACAGGCAGCCAAGCAGCAGCAGCCAGGCGGCTTTTCTGCTTGTCTAAAACAGACGAGGTGACCATTGCAGGCAGGATGGGCCGTGGGAGCTGAGGCTGAGGATGCCGTGGGTGGGCTCTGCACCCCCGCCATGGACCTGCAAGGCTGGAGGTAGGCAGGGGACGGGCAGGGCCCATGGTGGCTCCAGGCCACTTCCCCAAGGGTGCTGTGTTTGCTAGCAGGAGATAATAATAAGTGGTCCTTTGGTTTAAGGAGAGTCTGTTTTGCTAGAGGAACAGGTATTTTTGAATTTGAATTCCTTACCAGGTGCAGGAATTCAGGCTAAATCTCCTGTTGCCTGCTGGGGAAGCCAACGCCAGTCGTTTGCTGTTCCGCAGAGAGTAACCAACGATGGCTTTTCACACCCCAGGGGTGGAGGAGCCGCTGCGAGTGCGCTGGATGATGCACAACGATCCCAACAAATCGGTGAGTTGGCTCAAAATCAACCGCCTGAAATTAAATAACGAGAGGGACAAATTACTAACTTCAGGAGGAGAAGGTAAACACGTTACCGCAAACGGGGAAAGTACAATATAATCGCCCAACAGCTTGAAACGGAAGTCCCTTTGTTAAAAAACTCATGTATATTATTTCCACCATCCTGTACTAGGCCAGCTTGTTATTCCCAGGGTCTGTGCAGGCTCCATTGATTTTTATGGGCTTTGAGGCCATAACTGGATGAAGCGAGAAGCATTTTAACATGAACAATGTCATTATGGAGCCCTGTACCCAACCTGCAGCCAGGCAGTTTCAGTTCCTGTAAGGAGGTGCAAAGAGAGAACGTTTATTACCCTTTGCAGATGTTACACATGTTGGGCATGGCCCATGAAACCCTCCACCACCCTTCCTCTCTTCCCCTGTGACATGTCTGGTGGTCCACCCAGCCTGGCAGGGGCTGGGCAGGGTCACCAGGGTGGTTTTGGCTGGGGCTGTGATGCACAGCACCATCAGCACCCTGCCTATACTGAGCTCCTCGGGGCTCTGGAGAACAGCAGCACTTGAGCCACCCCATGCAGACGTTGCTGCTTGGTGCTGTGGCTCCCATCCCTGAGAGAAACCTGTGTAGGGTTGTCCTGGTGAAGGGGTGGTTGCAAAGAATTGGCCATGGCGAGTTGTCCCACTCTGCCCATCCCCTCCTGCACCAGGTACCCCTGAGCTTACATGTGATGGGCAGAACACAGGAGCATGTGGGTTTCCTTGTTGAAACCATGGATGCCCACCTTGCGAAGGTCTGCCACAGTCTAGTGGATGATAGTATCAGCCTGGATTACAGGATCAGCGTGATCCCTTGGCTGCTCTAGCTTAAATAAGTTTAAGCTCGCAGGTTTGAATGAAGCATTGCTGCTGAATCCAGGGGCAATGGAGCAGGAGATGGCACCTTCTGAGTTTCTTGGCACCAAGCAAAGAACTAGTACATCTTCAGAGGCTCTAGTGGGGATTGTTACTTGCAGGGCTGCAGCATTCTATGATTACGGAATTCGTGATTCTATGATTATGGAAGTGGGTGCTGGCTTAACGCCAAGAACCTCAGGCTCTTTTTCAAGACTTTATCTCCAAAAGTAGAATGAGCATCACTTGGGCTTCTGCACTGGTGTACACAGAAGGCCCTGGGAGCAGAGACTGATGGTTTTTAATAAGTAGAGGATTTATTTGAAGGAAATGGTTTGAATCCCGCGAACCTCACAGCAAGATGGTGTAACAGCATCGTGACACTGAGTTCTTTGAGCACATGGAAACACACACCATGGCCAAGAGCATGGTTTAGGCAGCTGTGTGGTGTAACTGGTGGTATGGCACTGCCTGAGAGTGGAGGAGTATTTAAACTGATGGAGTAATTAAACTGATGGCGTATTTAAACTGATGGGTAGCACTGTGCTATGTTACCGAATCCGCGAACTTGTTAAATAAGTGTTCGGGACCAAATAATTCTGCGGATCACTTGTATTTCCAGGTTTTGTCTCCAAGGGCGCGTTGACTTCCGTATGGTGCATTTCACAGTATCTACTCTTGGTGAGTACACCTTTGGAAATTGGTGTCCCAGATGGAAAGCTACGGTGAAATTTTGTACCAACCTTGGGAGTTTACTAGTGTGCACGTTCAGGAAACATTCCCAATTTTCTCTACCCTTAGCACCTTCCCAAGCCTCGTCTAAAGCCCACGACTTTCAGCATCTTTTTATTGAAGCCCTACTACGCTTTTTCCAGGGAGGTGTGCGCATGGGAATGCACATCTCTGTATTTTTAGTGAATTTACCAAAGCTGGGCCTCTTTCAGACTGAGTGCAGGGGGTGAGGACTAGGAAAAAAATTCTAGGATAAAGAGAATTTCCCATGCAAAAGCAGCCAGATAAAATATCCTGGCTTTCTAGCTTGTAGTGCCTGCTATGGGCCCCATCCATAGACGAGGGTTCACGAGCGGCTACGACTCCATCTGTAAAACAGTGGCCTGGGCTTGAAGCTTTGCCAGACCTCTTGTATCATGGGGGCTGTAAAGTTGGGATTCAAGATAGCTATTGGAAAAACAACTATTTCAGATGTGGCAGTAAACGGAGATGCAATTAAATTTAGCTTTATGTGGCATTTGTGCTTTTGATTATTGCAAAGCGTGTATTTTTAAAATGAAAATGTTTCCAACTCTTTGGCATTGTGGAAGCTCTAAAGCTGGAAGGAGCTGGGGGTGACTCAGAAAACCCTTTCAATTCTCACAAGGTTCTTTGCTTTAAGATCACGTGTGTTTGTTTTTTAATTATGGGGCAGCCGCAGCTTTGCCTGAATAAGGACCGAGGGGCCACGAGCATCTCCCGCTGCCGCAGGGCCAGCACCAGGGATCAGCACCAGGAGCTGGATGCTATCCCGAGCCCCCAATGTCCCATCCAGCGTAGGTGGGACAGCATGTTCCAGCAGTCCCCTTTGCTCTCTTCCTTCTGCAGATGAAGGGAGTAGCAATTAAAACCTTCTGGCTGGATCCTTCAGTCTGACTGTGGCTGAACCCCAGCCATGACCGTTTGAAGCCCATGGAGAAGATCCATGGGGCTCAGCCCCTCACCGCTGTGCCCAGGGCTGTGCCAGCGCAGCAATGACCTTGTTTTACAGCCAGTGCCTCTTTACCAAGCCCCTCGTGGGATTTTGTACTTGGTAATTTACATGAGAAGACTGACGTACGGATAGAATGAAGACACCTCGCGTCTGATTCTCATGCCTCTGCGAAGGGAAGCCCCCCAGAAGTGGTGTTGCCAGTTCCCAGCTGCAGAACCCGAACGGTTCCTCCACTGCACAGGCAACAACCCCACACCATGAATCATAGAATGTTAGGGGTTGGAAGGGACCTCTGGAGATCATTGCGTCCAACCCTCCTGCCAAGCAGGACCATAGAGTCTAGGGCAGGTCATACAGGAACGCATCCAGATGGGTCTTGAAAGGCTCCAGAGAAGGAGACTCCACAACCTCTCTGGGGAGCCCGTTCCAGTGCTCTGGAACCCTCACAGGAAAGAAGTTCCTCCTCATGGTGAGGTTTAGGAAAGGTCGCTTCCCTATCTGTAAAATAACCACAGACGGCTTTTGCCCTCCCTGCTTGTCGTGCTCTCGCCTGCTGAGGCCGTGCTCAGGAGCGGGGTGTGCTGGGCTGGGCTGGCACCGCGGGACACCCGAGTAACACCGGCACTACGGCTCGCAGCGCTGGAGGAGCAGCTTCCTCGGGCCTGCGGAACCAGCTCCGCGGGAGGCCGGCCCGGGGTGCCCCGGCGGGCCCGCTCCTGCGGGTGCCAGGCCGCGGGCAGGCCGCGTCCCCTGCTCCGGTGGGACTCCTTCTGGAGCGCGGGGCCGGCGGCTGCAGGGGGAGCGGTGTCGGGAGCTGGTGCCTCAGGGACCGTTCTTCCCCCCGCTTTTTGCCGGGTGCCGAGCGCGGTTTTTCCGCCTTTCCCCGCAGCCCGTTCCCCTCCCGCGGCCCGGGGCGCGGCGCTGCCCGCGCTGTGCCGGCAGGGGGCAGCGCCGCCCGCCTCAGCGCCCCGCGCCCGGCCCTCGCCGCCCCTCTCCTCCTCCGCCTCCTCCTCAGGCACCAGCCGGGTGTTATAAATAAGAATCCCGCTTCTCCCTCCCAGCTCGCAATTCTGGCAGCACCCCGGTTCTTTTAATGCTCCCCTCTCTGCGCCTCGCTCCAGCCGCGCTGTGATCCAGCTTCCCCCGTAAAGGCGCTGGACTTGCCCCGGCTGCCCTTTTGTTGAGGCGCTTCCATTCGCCCCCTCCTCAGGTTTTCCGCCCTTCGAAATTCAGACTAATCCCCGAGAATTTTTGCGTTCCAAAGTTGTTGTTTTCGTGACAACGTCCCCCAAACCTCACGTGCACGTATTTTGAGATAAATCTTCCTCAGGGGTTGTTGGGAAACGAGCCGTGCTCCCACCAGAAGGAGGGGGCCGGTTGCCAAATAATTTTAATGCAATATTCATTTTAAATGTGTATACTTCCACAGTTTTTTCTGTAAGATCTGAGATCAAGAAGGCGGGAGGCAGATAGTTTTGTGTGTGGTGCGCTGGGTTTCGGGGGGCGGGTGGATATTCCAGCATGTGTATTTCTGCCTCAAATATTTGTGTTTGTTTTTCATGGGCTTTGTTAATACCTAAGGGAACCATTAATGCAGCCGAAATAACATGAGATCTGATGTTCTCATGGTATTTTAGTATTTCAATTCCTCGATGGAAATACCATGAGAACACCAGATCTCGCGTTATTTTGGCCCCATAAATAGCTCCCTCGGGAATTTTTAAAAAGCCCATAAAATACATAAACACAAATATGGAGATATTCAGGTTCCTGCAGAACTTGCATGCGCAGCCTTCTTTCGATTGAAGACATCAGTCAGCAGCTTTCCTTCCCTTCCAGCTGATTTGTCTTTGTCACTGGATGAAACTGCTCCTTCCCTCGCAAAACCGAGGGTCGGAAACTGGACCCGTGCCGGTAATTGTGACTCTGGAGAGGAAAATTCTGGGTTGCTCATGCAGGCAGAATATTTTCCCTAATCTGCTTCTTTTTTTTTTTTCCTAATATGACTTTTTTTTTTTTTTAATAATAAACATACTATTAATATTTTTCTATTTTTGGCTTAACTATAATTTTCGTTGTATATTTGGTTGTATGTAGTTAATTATCTAATCGAGCAAATGATTTCTTTGGCTCTTAGCTAAAACAAGATAACATCCCAGTATCGGGATTAAGTTTTCATCTGTATCAACTGGCTTAAAAATACTGAACTTGATTCCTTTTGAATTAACTGAGTCTTATTTTATTTTTTTTTTTCAATATCACCTATCACCATAGTAACCACTAGCTGTCAGTTCAGTTTCTGACATTTTTCTCATTTGGTAAGATTTCAGAATTGCCATCCTCCCTGCCAACATGTCATGAACAAGAAAAAAAAAAATTGCATGAAAAATCTAATGGGTGTCTGGTCTGATTGTCCTCACTCGTGGCAGGAAAGACAAAAACTGATGAATTGTGAAATGTATTCAGAGGGATTCAAGAAAAGCAAGTGTCTCGGACCCCCTCCTCACCCACACCTCCTCGTTTTCATCTTGTTATGCTTGATGCACCATACATGCTTGCCCTGACACTTGGGTTTGTAGAAATTTAAGATTAACAGTTTTTACATTCACCTCGCTGATCCCCGTTTTTTAAAGTCATCATTAAAAATAAAGTTAGCAGAGCTTGTATTTAGCACTGTTTCCCACTCATTGATGAGATTTTAGCACCTTCGGATTTGCAACAAAACACTTCCGAGGCTTGAAGTCAGCGGACAATCCTGTACCTTTCCGCATTTCTGTTCTCTACTTCTATATTTTATGTGCGTTAGAAAGAAACCATTAAGCAGGCCGGTGAACGCTGAAGAGAAAAGCCAGCCCTGGGTAACTCACTGGGCCGGTCTTGTGTTTGTGTTGGAAGAGGACAGTAAACAGCAAAATTGTGCTTTCTGGTTTTTTCCATTCCTCCGGTTGGTTTAGCCGAAGAAAAAAAGAATGTGAATTTAAGATAAAAAGGGGGTTCCATTCAGGGAGCGATGCGTGTGCCTCCTGAACGGGAGAAAGATCCAAAGGGAGCCAGGGCTGCAAAAAGGGCAGCAAAAAGGGATCGTCCTCATTTACTTCTGGCAAAGCAAACAAAACTACAGCAGGAACGTGCCGTTTATTACATGGGGGGGTTTTTTTAGGGATTTTCTGTACGGTGCACGCATACATGTAATTGGCATGTCGCGTTTCCATAGGTAGGAAACACACGTACCCGTCTGTGCGTGCACAAAGAGCCGGTACCCTGGATGTGCTTTCCGCGGTTTTGTTTTGGGCTATATCCATCTCTTTTATTCCCCCCCCCCACCCCCGCCTGTCTCTGGATTCAGGCTCAGCAGCAGGAACTCATTTCAGAAACATAACCCTGATTTGATAAGCAGCTGCAGCGCGGGTGGACAGGGCTCGCTCCGCACCGGCCGCGCGTCGCCTTTCACACGGGGGCTGCGGCCCTCGAAACCCGCACAAACCCCAGTGAAAATAATCGGAACCACACTGGGACCTTGTAACCGTTTGGGAGCATTGGGGGGATTTTTTATTTGTAAGCATCCACGCTCAGCGCTCCCGCATCCGCACCAGGAACAGGCAGAGGCTGCAGCTTTCTCCAGTAAAAATACATATTCATCCTGTAAAACCCAAGGCTGCGTATTTGCGAAGGTGGTTTTTTTTTTTTCTTTCTTTTTTTTCCTCTCCGAAACGGTCGATGAGGGTTTTGTAGGGTGGCCGAGGAGCGGTGTGAGAGCAGCGCGCTGCGGGGAGACGCGGGGCTGCGGGGGGTCGCGGGGTGCAGGGCCGGCTGCTTCGGCAACGCGCTCCTGGAATTTCCACATCTCAGACATGGGCCACGCTCCGGCGTTTTCTGGGTTTTTAGGGTGAGAAACCGTCCCCTTCGGAAAGAACCCGATCACATCTTGCTGCCTGTTCCAGGCACGTATTTTGTGTTTTTTAAATAGTTGGATAAACGTAGCTCGTGAAATAAATACACCGGGAGAGCGTAACTCTTTTAATGATAAATAATACTGCTGTATGTAATATTTGAAAATAAATGATGTAAACAAAATGCACCTTAATGTCTTTATGGTTTGTAAGATTTATAACAATAATCAGCAAACCCCCGTAACATTGTTTGCACCTTGTGTGCCCTAAAGCCATTGGATCACTCAGTTAATTGTATAAATTCCGTGCACTATGGAAAATCATGATGTATCATTTATATTCAGCTATGTCAGGTATATAAATATTAAAATATATTGGCCAAAAATGGCTGATTACCCCTCAAACATTTCATGATAAATCTTATCTTTTTATGGTGGTGGTAGTGTTGAGGGGTGGGGATTGCGGGGGGGGGGGGGTGGGCTAGTTCTGGGGTCT
>JAVSBS010020397.1:0-11626 GCA_033124195.1 Coracias cyanogaster | reverse complement strand
CCCCCCCCCCCCCCCCCCCCCCCCCCCCCCCCCCCCCAAAATATTTCATGTTATTTGGAAATATTCTTTAAACAAACCAGATACATTATTAATGTTTTACAACTGCTTCAAAAATCCTGAAGCTCAGTTCAGGTTTATAGGATGAAGTGGTTCAGCACCTGAAGAAAAAAGTGATTTTAAAGCACAGACCAGAGACGTGCCGGGGCTGGGGCTGTTTATTCCACCTCCGATCCGGAGGGTTCGTGGAGGCTCCGTGCGGACGCCCCTGTCTGAAATAAAGGTGATGTTCCCCAACGCCTGCCCCCGACAGCCAGGTCCCCGGCGCGCTAATTCTCAAAATATTAATGTGTATTTAAGCAGGGCTTTATTATTCACCTATATTCTTATTTAGTAAACGTGCCGCAGTCGCCGGTCGCAGCCTATTTATATATAGGCACACAGGCAGTGTTTATGACACAGGCTTTCGACTAAAAATATTTAAAAACACTGGATGTGCCCATATTTCTGGGTGTTTAGCACCCAGCGCCCAACCCAGAGACATGGCTGGGGAAGGAATCTATACGGCGACGCGGAGAAAAAATACTGCTATACATATTTATTGATACTAATGCGTGTGTTTTAATGAATAAATAAATACAGAGTTGGGCTGTGTCGCAAATGTGTTTGGCAAGTAGCCGCATCCAGCGAGGAGGGAGGAAATGTCAGAACAGGGTCTTGTAAATACATGTGGCTGGAAAGAATAAAATAAAAATGATGACTAGCACTGACAAGCAGACTTGGGGTGTATGATATACTTTGTTCATTTGATTCTTAGAACTCAGTCGGGGTTAAATTGGAATCCAGACATCAAAGAATTCCTCCACCAGACCCAAATTTTGCCCGTATAATTTTTTTTCTTACAGTTGTCATAATTTTAGCTAATTTCACAGTGCAAAATTTTTTTGCTGTTTGAAGTATTTTCCGAAATATACATCTAATATAGCAGTGGGATATATTCCTTCTATAGAATGTGTTTCCCTGGTGTTGGCAGAGAGGCGGCTCTGAGCCCACGGTCCCCTCTGCGGGTGTGAGCTTCGGTGGTGTCTGTCTGCGCGCACCCTCGGACGTGCCGTGGAGGAGCATAATCCTTAAATTCTGAGGGAGGGGAAGGCTAAAGGCTTTAAATAGCAACGCCCTTATTTCTTCTTCTTTTTTTTCTTTTCTCTCTCTTTTTTTTTTTTTTTTTGCCCCCGACTGTTGTGTCTGAAAGCGCTTGAAGCATGTGGTGCTGCATATTTGGTGGGTTTGCAGATTTCTGCATGATTTTTATCTGAAGGTCAGGGCTGTGGAAATACATCAGGTTGCGATTTGGGATGTTTGCCATTTGCCATTTAGCCTCGCTCCTTCTTATCAGATCGCTGTGGAACACGGGCCTAATAAAACAGGGAGCTGTTAGGAAAAGAAGAAATAAATATTGTTCTAGTTTTATGGAGTCTCTTTACTATTACACAGCAGGCGATATTAAATGTATTTATTTAAGTTTGCCTTTTTGCTTCGGAATTGTTGAACTAGGTGGAAGAAATTAATGGTGGCTATTTATAATTTCACCGGCTATTTGCATACATTAATTTTTTTTTAAAATGAAAAAATTATTTCCTTTTCCACACCGGGATAAAAAAAAAAGAAAAAAGTTGTAGGAAGGGAGGAAGGGGGAAGCAGGGAACGGGGTTTTCCTCCGCATCCTCCCTCGGTTTGAAAACAAAATGTCTAATGTGTGACAGTTTTCTCCTCCCTGCGCAGAACGCTGGGATTTTGGGCCGCTCTGCTCCTCGCCGAGCAGGATGGGGACGCGGCTGCCGTGCCGGGTGCCAGGCGCAGAGGCACGGAGCGGGATGTGGACGAGGGGCTGCCCGGGACGGGGTGGGCAGAGCAGGTGCCCGGGCAGCCGTCCTCACCCGCTGGGGTTTTGTACTCTGTCAAGGCTGAAATCCCTCACGCCGGCGACTCGGTGCTATTTTTAAGGACAGCATCAGGCCTGTGTATGTGTGTTAAAGACAAGGGCAGGGGTCTGGGAATGAGCATCCCTCCGGGGGCGGCTCCCGGCAGACCAGCCCCCTGGGGACACCCAATTTGTCCCCTGGCCCTGGGTGTTCAGAGGGCTCCCCGCGGACGTGACCCACCTGACTTTGTGTGGCTGGATTTACGTGGAAATGGTGTTTAAACTCAATGCTTTCAACGCACCCTTAGCCTGGAGTGTCCTTGGCGGGGGTGCTCGGGCCCAGGGGTGAGGGATGTGTCCCAGCAGGATGCTCCTGCACCGCTGGGTCCCGCTCAGGGCACCGGGTACCAGCAGCGTCGTTCCCTCGCCCGGGCACCCCCTTCTTTGGAGAAACCATTTTCCTGGTGTCCGTACAGGGACAGTTCAGGTAGTTTGGAAAGTGTTTGTTGCTCCCAGGCAGTTATTAACGGTTCCATTTGCACAAAGCCGTCCCAGCTGTGGTCTCGGCGCAAACCGCTTCTCTTGTGATTGCCTCATGGCGAAAGCCCGTCCGACACAAGGAGTTTATTTTTCCCCTGAATTGGTGGGGGGGGGGGAGAGGATTGAAAGGCCACCGCAACCCTTATGAAAACATCATTTTGTTATTTTAATATTTTCTAGAGGAAAGCATTTCGCTCCTGTGTTGATACCTTTCTGCATTTTATTATTTTGTTGCTAATTTACTTAACCATTAGCAAATTAAGGTGGATTACTGCTTGGATGCATTAAAAGCACCAAGGAGTTGCGGTCCTTGTGGCTATTTCGGGCAATGTCATAAGCACACTCTTTTTTTTATTGTCCTCCCAGGGAGCAGAATTTGAACTTAATATTCCATGAAATAAGCCATTGTAATCACGTTGGGTTAATAGAAGAAGTAAAATTGCCTCTCCTCTCACAAGACATTAGAGCAAAGCTGCATTATTAAAGTTTTCTTGCGGACAGGCGGTTTAAAATATATCCTCAGTGGCTGACGCAAGTCTTTTCAGTGGGGATGACAGCTTTTCAGATCTTAATAGGCTGTTCATTTCTGGCCTACGAGTTTTCAGCATTTCTTCTTTTCAAGCCAGGCTGTGACATGATGGCTAAAAACTGACATAAAGAAGTGCCATGTACTGTGAAAACCTTTATTCACTAAGTGGCTCCATGTAAATTGGTGTCAATAAGCAAACAATTAGAACTTTAAAAAAATTGTTGGTTTAAATCCCTTTTCTCCTTAATCATTTGACCTAAAAATCTCTCCTTTATTTTTCCCTTCTTTGGAAGCGGTGCATATAAAACAGTGACAAAGTGTTTAGCAAGTTAAAGTGGATCAGATCTTTGTTATAAATCAGTAAACGATATTTAGCCGAGGTGAGTTTGTCGTAGGGTTTTTTCCCTTCAAAACGAAATTTACAGTGAGCTAAATTCCAGGTAAATGATAATGGAGAAAGACAGGGCTGTTTTTTTTCTGTCCTTTTCTCCTTTTTTCTCCCCCCTCCCACAAATTGCCTCATCCGCGGGTTTGGAGACGCAGCCTCCAAGCAGCAATAATAGCCTGCTGATTCTGTGAGCTTGGCTAATTTCAAGAAATTTGGTATTGTTGTTCATGCTTTCTGGAGATTGTTTACTTGAATTATTTGCAGAAAAGACTTTTTTCTGTGTCATTAGATGAAGAAACAGAGTAACGCTTAATGCTTTTCCTACTGTTGCTTTGCACAGAAGACAAAAAAAATAAATTCAGCCGAGCTTTTTTGTCTCTCTCTTTTAATTTATGATTTCTCCTTTATATAACTCGGCTCCTTCCCGCTTTCATCCCTCTTTATGCATCTTGCCTTGGTGGGAGCGGGGCGGCGAGCGGCCGGCTGGGATGGCTCCGCGGGCGCGCTGCAGGCAGCGCTTTGTTGGCAGCAGCTCCCCGGGCCCCGCCGTGTCCCTCGCCCGGGCTTTGGGGCCTCCAGCCTTCCCAGGCTGCTCCCGCACGTGGTTTTCCCGCGTTCCCTGGGGATGTAGCCTCCTGTGCCCTGTTTCACCGCCGCGCACGCGCGGCCTTGTATTTCAGGTGCGCCGGTGGCCATTTAAAAGCGCGTCGGTCGCCGTAGCGGGTGAAGTGGCTTCGCTTCACTTTATGCAGCGTTTCCGAGGGATTTGGGGCATTCCCTGACCTCGCGGGGAATAAAGGGAAACTGCAGGAATAGGGAAAGCTGGTGCCATTCCTCTGAGGGGAGGAGGCGAGCGTGTGAGGTCATGGCGAGCTGGTGCTGTGCGGCCGGCACGGGGCTCGCCGAGGGTGCGAGGGGCTGGTGGTGCTGGGCATGGCCCCTGCGGCTGCGTGTCCTAGCCCCAACGCCTGGGCAGGCAGGGCCTGGCCAGAGGTTCAGGGACACCTGGGTGAGTGGTGGCTCCAGCCCCGGGCCCTCCTGCCTGCCCTGGTCCCTCTGCACAGCGGGATGGGGCAGCGAGCCCAGGTGACTCCTCTTCCCTCCCCATCCACGCTTCCACGTCTTCGTCTCCTGAACCCGGGTCTGCTCCGGAGCTCCTTACCCCATCTACAGTGGATTTGACTCTAACACTTCTTGCAATTAGTTTTAGCTTACCGTGGAAACGCCACTGAGTGAGAACAAGTCGATGCACCTCGGTCCAAAAAACAGCGTTAAAATACTACGGCTGTGCAATATATTTAGTGTAATGAGTCTGCCATGACATGTTATTTTACCTGAGTGGGGTTTTTTTTTTTTCGTGATCCCATTTTAAATAATCCTCTCGAATGCCAAAAAGCACTACCTAAAGACGGTTGGAAAAAATGCTGAACGCTCCTCCTCAAAGGCTACCGCTTGACGTGGCAAGAGAAGTGATTGAAGGAGGAAGAGGAGCAGCTGCAGAGTTTGCAGGGTATCTGCTTCCTGTGCCTGCCAAGCCGTGTTTACTTGTTAGTTATATGGATAACAGTTATTATTGGTGATATTACTAGTTTTGTTATGGATTAATATATTGGTGTAATTTTAAAAAGAAATACATTATTCGTAATTTATATAAGGCATGAATTTTATCTGAAGAAAATTGTATTAAGGGATGGCAGAAATCATGGGCAAGGATGAAATGAAGGCTCCGAAGGCAGAGCGGATGGGAGATGCGAAACAGGGCGATGAGTCTGGTGACAGTGATATTTAGCACTTCTCTAGCTTCTAGGATCCCAGAGTTCTCCTCCATTCCATGGTTAATCCTCCCGTACCTTTACTATTTTCCCCTTGTGCGAGTGGGACACGGAGGCAAGGTGGTCTGTGCAGCACCGCGCGGGGACGCGGGGATCGGGACAGCTGCAGCCTGGAATGAAGCTGGTGGTGAGGACGTGCGGTGAGGACCCACAGGTCGTGCTGGCGGCGGGCTCTGAATTAACGCTCTTAACGGAGTAACCAGCTGGTCTAAGTCCACATCAGGTTACCTGTGTGCTTGAGGAAGTGTTTACGTGTGCTTAAATTATTAGTGACCTTATATCTGTTCCGCAATTAAAGTACCTGTTGGTGACTCCAGAAGTAGTTCCTCAAAGACCAGGGCTGATGGGAATCTTTGAAGCTGCTTGTGCCCTGCGGTGATGGAGAAACCAGGAAAGCTGCGGGTCCTGGAAAGGGCTTTGCACAAAGGGAGAGAAAATGGCTGATTATTGCCTTTAATTTATAAAAGTGCTGTCACCAAATTATATCATCGTTCTATAAACTTTAGAAGTGTGTGAATGAGGGGAAGCAAGGGGCTCTGAAAGCCTGAAGTATGAGCCAGGCTGTTGTATTTTATATCACTTGCAACGATCACCATGAAAACTAGATTCAAAGGCTGTTTAATTCCAACCCCTCATTCAGGTCTGCCTGGGAGACAATAGAGGCTGAACATCAATAGGCTCCAGTTCTCTTCAGAATCTGTATTTTTTTTCTTTTAAACAAAGCTATAAGTGAGATCCACCTATAAAGGCTCTAATGGGCCCATGAGAACGGTTGCGTTAGACGTGAGATCTCGTACGCGTCGTCTGATCCTTCAGTGCTAGAAACACGTACTGCAGGCTCGGCTCATTTTCTTTACAGGTAGTGAATTTTAGAACCAGATTTAAACTAGATTTTTTCCCTCAAAGTTTACAGTAAGGGGACTAGAACAATATAAATACAATTAAAATAAAGGTGTCGTGAAAGCTTTCGCATTTATGTGAACTAAAGCAGCAAACGTTTTGTTGAAATTTCCAGAAATAATTTAAATTTGTTTAGGCATAGCAGGACTGGTTAGGACATGCTGCTTGCACTGAAAGCGTCATTCGGAAAATTGTGTCGATGTTTTCTGACAATTTTCCGTGATTTGATAATTACACAACATTTGGCAATTTAAAAAATTATCGCCGTTGTTCCTTTTAAAGCCATGGACAAGAAGCTGTCGATAGAGTCAGAGGCTGGCTCTCCTGACTCTGGATTTCTGTGTGTATATCTCACAGTATTTTTCAGTAATCAAGGCAATGTCTTTAAATAAAAGTGAAAAGTTATGTGACCTTGACTGTCAGACTCAATTTAGACTCTGCCGCAACACTTCGCTTTTTATTTTTTAAATTAGCCGTTGCCATCTTTTACAATTTGTTTATAGGCAGAAAGAGCCACGCGAAATATAAAGTATCAATGAGAAGTTTATAGTTGTTGCTTTATCCGCAAATATAGTCATTTTTCATAACCTTTACAGCTTTTTATTTGGTCTTTCCTTTAATCTCTCCTCCTAGGTAGTGCCCGGGTTCGTTCTCATTAGTTTCTCTTCCGAAGGATGGGTTCCCTGGGCAGTGTCGGGGCTGTGTCCCCCCCGTCTCCCCTCCTCTCCTCCTGGACGCGTGTGAAGCGCCTCGTTGGGAGACGTGGAAGGGAACGTTCCCTCAGCCTGCGCTTATTCAACCACTTTGTTTCCCGGCTGTTTTTTGGGATATAGTCAAGAAGGAAGGTTGTGCTGGGAGCTTCCCTGAGAGTCTCCCGGCAAGGGGGAACCCCTGGACGGAGCCATCGCCCCGGCCCGGCCGGTGACGCAGCGTGGCAGAGACACGACCTCTCTCCATGCACCGTTCCCGGTGGGATTTTCCTTCCCTGGCCACCCGCACAGGTATGGGGTGGTGACTCTTCCCTTCCTTTCTGCCAACAGCCGTTCAATTTTCCCGTTCTTTACGGCCGAAAGTAGGTCAGCTGCGTTGCCGGAGACACCGATAAGCCCATCTTCTAACTGATTTATGTTTTTCATAAGATAAATTTTGAAAGCGTATGTAAAATAGGACTGAAAATAGTATTCCAAATGTCAGCAGCCCTGTAGCATCTCGGCTGAGCTGCTCCGTTTCACTGCTTGGAACAGATGAAGTCATTCTGCTCAATGAAACCCAGCACAAGCAAACACGAATTGGAGCAAAACTATAAAATATTTTGTAGTACGTTGCCTGGCTCACGGGACGCCTGCTCGCAGCTTTTGAAGGTGGAATATAAAAGGGAAAGGTTGAGACTTTTATTCCTGTAAAATACAGGGAGTGTTTTGATCTAAACATAATTTAAAAATTAAGGAAGAGGAAAAATCACGTGGCAGAGCACGAACATCCGACCGCATTGTGCTTCTCTGGTTTTTGAACACGAGAATTCACTCGGTATTATAAAATTGGTCACTGGCTGAAGGGGGGGTGATGATCTGGGCACACTAAGGAGGTGGACATACATAATTTCATCCTTTTCCCTTTACTTTCACAGCTTTGTGTGCATTTTCAAACTAACTGTTGCATTAAAATACTTACCGGTAAGTATTGTAGGCTCTACAGAGTCAATTGTGTTGTTCCGTGTGACTCTTCTGCGAGCAAAAATTATAATTAGATCATTTGAATTGGTTTTATTTTTGTACTTCTAATGAGAACAAAGCTGTTGTAGTCTACTTGAGTAAAAATAGCAAATTAACACGTATTATAATACATCTTTAAAAGCGTTAACCTCCTCTTTAGGTGTGAGAGACAATGGGCTCCAATCACCCGGTGATGCTGTCGCAGCACCACGCAGTTTGCCCGCTTACCCGGCGACACTGTTTGTCGACAGTGGCATTTTCTTTCGAAAAAGGAGCTTTTTAATCACAAAATACGTGGCCGGGCCTGAAGAGGAGCCCGCTGCTTCCATTGAACCATCTGAAAAACCTCATCTGGAATAAAAAACACCGGCGGAACGTACATGGCCGGGACATCTTAGCCCTGCTCAAGGCTTCTAGTGTCTCTGGTGTGGCCTTTGCCTTTTTCCTTCTGTTTTCCCCTAACTTTCAATGGGGTAATTCTCGTACTGCGGGAGTGCCTTGGGCTTGCGATGGTTCGGCCAGGCCGGCATGAAAGAGGCCGCAGCGGTTCGTAATGCAGGGGGACAGGCACCGTTGGGCTACCTCGTCCTCTTCTGAGCATATTCTACCCCGGCATTATTGGATCAAACATCGGTTTTAATACAATACCACAGGAAACTAAGGGCCCTATTCAGAGATTACGTGCACCCCATGGAAGGGTGCTTTTCATGTATTGGAAGCCTGATTTAAAAAAACAGCCCTACGTGACTCTTCCATATACTGTAACTTGCACAAAACGGGGAGTTCTTGAGGTTTCCTGTATTAGTCCCTGCTCCTTTGACATGCCTGGCACAAGCCCGACAGGATCTCATTGTGGCATTTTTATTAAGAAAGAGGATGCTGATTCTTTTTTCTCTGTCAGCTGCTGAAATAAGAAGGTTTTAAGAACAAAGGAAAAAACTTGTGCCAAGGAGAGACACAAGAGGATTATCATTCCCTAAAGAAGGGGGACGTCCCGCACACCAAAAGACTCGCTGTCCTAATGAGCCGACGGATTTTTCCAAGGCTGGTAAATATATTTAGGGAGAAGTACGTTTGGGTGCCATCTCTACTCATTTATTCTTCAAACTGTAATGCTGCACATTTTGGGTTTCACTATATTGCATTTTAAAACTAATGATGCATTCATTCTCAGAGCAAATCTTATTTCTAAGCCCTAATTTAATAGAATTAAACTCTAAGCTGAATTGGTTTTATGAGATAAAACTCTGAAGTTGATAACTGCATTTAGGAATAGTTCAGGTATTGAGTTTCTAATTTGCTTCCTGAGCATGGAAATCCCTCAGATAGTCAATATTGACGACCTGTAATTGGTAAGAGAGGGTCTTGCTGAGTTTTCTCTCCCGTGCTGGAGAGAGACTCTGTGCACAGCAGCGGGGCTGAGCCCTGCCCAGCTCCCTCGGGTCTGGCACAGGCTGGACTCGGTGCCTGCTCCTCACCCCAACGTGTGCTGGGCCGTTCGTAAGTCCTTCAAATCCAGGGAAAAAGCTGATCTCAGCTTTGGCTGGGGTTCGGCTCGGCCACAGCTCCCTCGCTTCACGCTGCCCGCTCCGCGTGCGGCCGTTTGGTGAATGTGTCCTTACGGTGGCCGTGTCTCGTGTGGGTTGGGAAGGAGAAGTTCAAAGTGAGCAGGAGCTGCCCAGGACAAAGTGCTGAGCTTCTAGCAGGTACAGATCCTTCCTGGGAAGCAAAGGGTTTAAGTGAGGAGCAGCTTTTCAGAACAAACACACGCCGAGCGATGGCACCGTCATTCTGGGATATTAAGCCAATTCTGGCATTATCACTTCCCAGCTCGGAACCCCGTGGCTTTGAATGTGCTGCCTGTAAATCATCCCGTGCAAATCCGGAGGATGCCGGTGTCCAGTCGCAAGGCAGCACTGCCTGAACCAGCAGTGGTTATCTTTTGGCTCATGCTGCAATTTCTCCAAGAAGAATGGAGTCTTTTCATGAGCAGACAGGGCTTGAGGTAAGTCATCTCAGTACGATCCACCTTTGCTGCTCAGATGTAAACCAGGTTTTAACTGTGCCCGTGGAAGCCCATGGATGCTCTCACCGGAGGCACCGGCTGGACGGGGGAGTTGACGCTGCTTTATGGCACTTCAGGTTTTGCTCTGGCTTTCAGAAGTACTTGATTTACTACAAGAGTGGCTTAGGTTTTGAGAGCTCAGTTCCGTAAGCTTGAAGAATAGGTTCCTAAAACACCCGGATTTGGCAAATTTACCAGTGTTTATTTGCAAACAGGCACCACTGCAAGGACAGCATAACCTTCTCCCAGAGAAATAACCACACACTTAATTAGGAGCTACCTAAAGCTTTGCTGAGGGGCAGTGTGTACACCCTGACATCTCCATGAGCTTCAATTGTTTGTTTGTTATTCTGAGAAGACAACACTGTTCTCAAACCCGGGCGTTTGAGAGACCCGCTCCGCAGCATTTTGCGGTGGAAAGGATCATGGTGGTATGACGATCATGATCATGAAAAGATCATCTCAGCCAGCAGAGAAATCTCAGTCAGTGGGAACACCACAGCCCCTGAAAAGCTTGGGCAGCCCTTGGGCTCAGAGCTGCTGCATCTGTCTGAATGGTTATTTGGATTTCCACGCGTTACAGGCTGTTGTTACTCGGCGGCACAGTACTAGTTAATCTGGTGTCGTGGCGCTTCACCTTTTTTCCTCTATGGGAAGCTGAAAACACCTTTTCCCACGTAGCAGAAGCTGCTGCGCAGGAAAGGAGGAGCTCGTCCTCTGCAGGGTTTCGCTCCTGATGGGTGGAGTTCACTTGACTTTGTCTTCATTTACCTTACAGAATTTTACTTCCCCACCTGAAGAAATCGCAGTTAGTGATTCTCCTGAAAAGTTTGTGCACGTCTCCGTAGACGCGTCTCCCAGGGCAGTTTGATGACACTTCATTAGCTGTCTGAGGTGTGGATGGTGGGCGGTGCTGCAGAGAAATTGCTTATCGAGCCTGTCAGGTTCCAAAAATAAATAAAAGCAAAGAGTTGTGCTGTTCAAAAAAAGAAGGTGAGGAGAGAAAGCAACCTGTTTCTTAATGAAGAAGTTTGGGTTTTCCCCTAATTTGTAATGATTTAAAGCACGGTGAAGAGATTTGCTAGGTAGTTTGTCTCCCTCGTTAGGTTAATGAGATTTTTAGTGTCATTTTTTCGAACCTGCTCCTGTTGCTCCAGGTGTCTTCTCTGCATTTACAACCTGCTGTATAACGTTACACTGAGGAAAATACAGAGCAGTTGGTGCTGCCCTGTTTTGTCAGGTCTAACCTTGCAGGGTGCGATGCTGTAAGATCAGTTCCTGGGCTCTGGTGACTGGTGGTGGGCTGGTGATGATGGTGTTCTGTGCCTGCTGGACAGCCCGGAGGGCTCCAGGGGCTACTTCTGATACCTGTGCCACTGGTTTTGGCCAGAAACCTGGAGTCAGGTGTCTTGGTGGCCCTGAGAAGTGTTAGCAGGCCAGAGGTGCTGTAAAATGTGTGTCCTCATTACATCTCCGGGGACTTTTATGTCAAATGTTCCATGGATTGAGTGCTACCTTCAGTCATTTTGTGAAGTAACTCATTTTTGGTAAGTACATCAAGTGTGTGGAAACCATAAGGCAGTGTTAGGCCAAGTGCCTCTAGGTGGCTGTTGGACATTCTTGACTAGAAGGGACATACACAGAGAGGTGGAGGTGTACAGGTATTGGAGCGTGGCCAGAGAAGGGCAACGGAGCTGGGGAAGGGTCTAGAGCAGGAGTGTGGTGAGGAGCAGCTGAGGGAG
>JAVSBS010020396.1:9786-35770 GCA_033124195.1 Coracias cyanogaster | reverse complement strand
GTAAACAGTCCAAAATAGGGGGCGTGGGGGGAGGGAAAGACAGAGGGACACCCAAACCCTCATACACAGTTACATGACATATGAGTTCTGTATCTAGAAGAACAGATACAGGGTGCATAGAAATTTTGATATTTGTTTACCATTCATTGAATACGCAAGATAAAGTTCATTTGCCTCAGGAAAAAAACCATGCATTCTACCCATTTTTTCTAAATACCGATATTGAATAAACATAACCGGTTTGATAAATATTAATGGAATCAGTAGTTTCACTCAGCTGAAAGACATCAAAAACAACATGTTCCGATTGATGTATAGAGGCTCCTTGTGTATTATTGTAGCACTTCACTAAATAAGATTATTTAATTACTCCATCACTGTATAATAATTTATTAGAAAGAAAATATAAATGCAATGCTCTAACAGTTAACTTTCTAGGTTTGCTATTTACGTGGCAAGGTTTGCTCAAACCTCTTAGGGAAGCCTTTACAAAATATGAAGCCTTAAAACCCCAGGGAATCTGCATTGAAAGTATCTGTTAAAGCTTCAGTTTTATGAACAGAAATACCCATTGCAACAACAAATACTTGTTTAAAGTTGCCTGTTACACAATCTTGAATCCATAAATAAATAACAGTCACAGCAATTCTAATGCTAATCTGAGGAGGGTACATGGATTGATAGCTGTATAAGCAAGCTTTCTTCTCCTATTTTACTGCATTAATATTACAAAATCTCCAGTTCCTACCATCTGACTGTTGGCAAGCGAACAGATGGCAAATTTTATCCACTGTACCTCACTAAACACAGTGTATGCCTATTAGCAGTTGGGAAATCAGCCAGATAATGTGGCATCAACTCTCATCACAAAGCTTACAGAGCTGAGAGGACTTTCTGATGAGTTAGATTAGGTTGCCAGGAGCCATGCTGGGGCAAGTTTTGAAAATGTCCAAAACTGGTTATGCCACAGCCTCTCAGAGCAACCTTTTTCTTATCAACTTTGATTATAAGGAGCGCTTTGTTCCTTTTAGCTATTGAGGATTTCCCTTGCTGCAATTTTTTACTTTTACGTTCTCAGAAATAATTATATATTTAAGGCACATATTTTTGTACGTAGCAGCTGGAAGAGATCTGTACTGATGATTTTGCCATATTGCCTTTTCTAAAAAAAAGTTCAGTATTCTGTGGAAATAATAGTATTTGGTATTGGGTTTAATTTTATTTACTTTTTTATTTAGAATTTTTATGGTAACTTCATTTTTCACTGTTTTTAAGCTTGCTTTTAAGTAGTACACAGGAGATGTCATTAAAGCTGAATGCATTTGCAGAAAATAAGGGGAAAAAAAGGAGTCTCAAGAATTACATCAAGTACTAAAACACCCGAATTACAAGAACAAGAATAGCAGAATGATAGAATAAATGCTGTTACTTTGCAGTTAGAAAACTGCTAAGTAATAATTATTAAGATCACTCTTACAAATTTTTGCAACACTTATCTCACTTACATAGCACTAAGTAAACCCAACAGATTAAGATATATTAATATGTTTGAAGTACTAAGAAGATGCCAGCACACAGCGCTCTGCTCCTCTTTTCCCCTGTGACCACAGCAGACTCTCAGTCAGCGCTCAGTGGAGAGCCTTGGAGAGCTCATATGTGTGAAAAGCTACAATACTCTCTGTCTGTCCCCTCTCTTTGTGATTGAACAATAAAATATAAAAGACTTGCCAGGCACAAATATCTAAGAACTAAGTGATGTGCAAATGGAAACATGTCAGTATATAAAGCCAGTATTAACTTCAGATACTAACACGAAGACACAGCCATTTTACAATGGAACAAAGTTGATCTTCATTCATAAAAAATAATTTTGGTCAACTAGAGAAGGCCTAGTTTTGTTTCTCAGGATAATTTTAAGCCAGAAATGTTATCTAAATTCTAATACAGTGATTATATTTTTTCCCTATAAAAAATGCCACGTCTGTTTCTAAGTAAATAAATGTGCACCCTTTTCCACCATCCTCCAAGACAAACCTGGCAGAAAATTATCCTCACTGGCTACTGTGAACGAGTTCCCAGAGAAATCTAGGTTTTAAATATGCCATTCCCACTGACTGTTCTTTATTACAAGCCTAGACCCAAAGCTTTTCACAGCTTTCATGTGATTACAGAAAACAAGGCTAGCGTAGTATAGATACCACATTGTAAGAAATAATGCTATATCCACAAATCAGATAGCTCCATAGACAATCTGACTATGACAGGTGGTTCTCAAGAGGGTTTGAAGAACTGTTTCCTTTATCTACTGCACCTTATCTGCGTCTGAGAGATTTATTAATTAGAAACTGCATTTCTGCATTACATTTCTAAGCCAAGAGGCTTAGTCTATCTGATCAGCATTGATCACGTGCATGTCATACCAACTGAGATTTGAAATACAAATTATATTGCTATCTTTTATCCTGAGCCAGGGAATCTTCAAAAAACAGCCAAGTTCTAGCATGAAAAGAATCTAACTTAATTTTTCATGAGGGCATTATTTGGTGGTATTAATGAGAAGCATAGCTTTTTTCTTCAGTGATGTGCTGTGAAGATGAAAAAGCCCCTAGCTACATATGAAAATCGGTTGAAATAAAAATGCACTTGTTTTAATGAATGTGTTGCCTTTGAGCGAGTAAGGAAGCCATAATAGTCTGGTCTGGACCAAACACATTTGCTTTTAAATTGTAAGTGTAATTTCATTCACTTGGTAAGAACTTGAGCTTATTCACTGTGGAAGCGCTTATAAATATCTGTTAATCCAAACCCAAGCCATTTCATTTGCTAAAAATTTCAGTCATTTGCTTGGACATTGGAATGGTCCTCCAGAAAAACCCACTAAGTCATAAATGATAGAATTGTTTGATGTACATTTTCTGTGTTGCTTTTCTGGAAAAGTACTGACTAATATTGAAGTAATGGGATACTGAAAGGTAGCACAACCACTTATTTATTATCAGATAAAGTTTCAGAAATAGTTAAGACCAAATGTCCCACTTAGTATGAACTAAAAAAAATGAATAGTAAGAGTTTCCTTCTTCTCAAAGAAGTCACCCTTGCTCCAGACATTGCTGAACTACACAGTGTTGCCTTCGGTTAAAAAAAAAAAATCTAAGGAACAGGAAATACAAAATGTTTACTGTCACCTACTTTTTGCAGTATCTATTTATAAGATGGCCTAACATTTTCAAAATCTTAGTGGAGGCTGAAGACATTTATATAGGTTACCTTATTTGCCATATTTGGTAATGCATTATGGCTACTACACAGTTAGCCAGGAGGTCACCTGAGAAAGACACCACTTAAGTCACAGGAAAAACTCTGAAAAAAAAATCTCCAAATAAAGATGGGCTACCTGTTTCCAAAATAAATCTTAAATAGCAGGCATTATTCCAAAGAGCTATTGTCTTCAAGTGTTTCTTCTCGGCAATATTTCTCTCTCACGGCAATGCACCTACATTACGCAACTAGACGAAGATCATGTGTGATTCTTTTATCTTTTCTCTAAGTTTAAAACTGTATTAACGGTATTAAAATCAGGATAGGTACAATGTCAACATGTGTTAAGAATTATTTGTAGCATTTCTTGTATTACAGTATTCTTCTCAGCAATTTGTGGTTGAGACCTCTTGATGTTTGCCAAGTGTAAGACAAAAAAATACATCAGTGGGGATGGATGAGTAAGGAAAAAACAAACACAGTGTCTAACTTTTATTCATTGCACATTATCAAAAAAAAAAAAACCCAACCCACAAACAAAGCAAAACAAAATCCATTCTTCTATGTTCCTGAATTATCAGTGGCAGCATTTGCAAGACTTCAGAAAAGGCTTTCAGGACACATAAAACTGTCTATAATCTAATGTCTGAAGAGCTAGTAAGAAATACCTTTTTTATTAAGTAGAGACTCCTCATATCCAGACGGCATGTACTCGATAGCTGTGGTAGCAGTATTATCAGAGGTAGCATAAATATACTTGTGAAATGTGTAAAGAAACAGTCCAAGGGATCTCAATTTTTCATAAACTGTGTCACAGTGAAATGATTGCCTCGTGGGTCTCTGTTCCTTCCACTGAAAACCCCATGCCCATCTTCTAACACTTGGTTTCTGTGCATGTTTCATCATCTGTAATGTATGAAAATGTAAAATTTTGGAAATTCTGACTTTTTCGTGCTTAGTTGCACATTACAAATTACATTTGACACAAAAAAGTATGTGTAGTTTACAGTTAACACGAGTAACTGGCATCTAGGTCAAAGCGCTTGCTATTAACTTAACCCAAAAGTGAGTAGTCCTGCCACAGGACCCTGATTGTTTCACTCTACTCTGACCATTTGCATGGATATATCAATATTGTTTTATAAAGTAAAAAAAAAAAAAAAAAAAAGAAAAAACCAAACCAACCCACCTTTAGTAAAACCTATGGCAAGCCCTGGCTTAGAACTGCCAGACATGATAAATTATTGGAAAAAAGGCAAAGGTGGAACTTGCAGCATGTTCCTGTGGTGGGCAAATGCTTTCTGCAGAGAAGCAATTGAGGCTATGCACTATAAGGAAAATAAGTTCTTACCTTCCTGTTTTCTGGAGCCTGCAGCAGACTTTGAGAATTGTCCATCACAATACAAAATGAGACACTTAGAGTAACACTGCCTGGATGCTTACCTCAATGTTCCTTGCCAATGACAGAAGTTGGAAAAAGCTCTCCTTCCAGAAGCAGACTCCAAAAGGACTAGAATTGGGCACTGTAAAAAAAAAAAACTGTTCATTTGCAACAGAAATTAATTGGTTTCTTTATATTCTTCATTTCATTCTGAAAGGTTTTTAAAAGTCTACATAGCAATCAACAGAAGCTAAATGATTACTACAATTTTTTTGATAGCAACAATCAAATCAGTATCACAAGAATAACTTACAGATGTTTCTCTACATTCCAAGAGAAACCTGTCAAGTGCCCCTCACCATTTCACTTAATCAAAGGAAATTTAGACTCCCAGAATGATTATAGGTGGGAAAGGCTCTCTGGAAACATCTAGGCATGCTTCCTGCTCAGTGCAGGACTAACTTCAATGTTCTTGTTCTTCTTTACCCATAATAATGAAGTTGATCCAGAGTTCCTGTTGCACACAGGCTGCATGCTTCAACAGATGCAAAATCCATTCTTCAAAGCTGAATTTATGCAGCCTTCTTCCCAGTGGGTCATGAGTTCTTCAGAACCTGCAAGACGATCCATCACTGCACTGCAAGGACATACTCATGAGCAGGTAAGTTGCTTGTTTTGGAAATAGATCTTTCCACACATCTCAGCAAGAGTGCAGAGACAGTGTGAGGGTTACTGTGATGTCTCATTACAGAAGAACATGGTCTTCATTTGTATTTCCACTTCGCTGTTGAGATTAACTATTCATACAAGAATAAACCTTTCAGTCGTGTTTTAAATCTTAGCTAATTTCAGAGCTTATTGTATTTAAATTTCCGTCAAAAATAAATACACTTCTCATTCCAACTTTATTGTTTTATATGCATCATCTGGGTGCTCATTATACCAGGATTCTCATGTAAGTAGTTCATATGTATGTGAATATAAGTGGCAAGTTATCTGTTATCTCACAAGGCACTTGAAGGTTAGAACTCAACATATAACCTATTAAAATGCTGTACTTGAGTTCAAAGACGTAATGTCTGCCCTTAAATTCCTTATTTTTTAGTTCTTCTCAATTGAAAAGAGATACTGAGCAGCTCAAGCCTGATTTTAAGAGCAAAAGTCTGCCTCAGTTTTCACACTTCTATTTGGCCTTCCCCTCTTCTGTACAGCTTGGTATTCTTTGGCTTCTTCCGACATTCATATAAAGTTCTAGCCAAGAATTGCAACTTTTTTACCCACAGGCCATGTGTCACAGTCAGGGTGCAAGCATGCAACAGTCCTGCACTGCCACCACCCAAATAGGAGATCCATGAAAATATTTATACTGCTTTAGGGAAATCTAGACTTCATTTGCATTGGAAACTGTAATAGTGATAGTTCATAGAATTGTTGTAGATGTCAAGGTTAATACTCAGATTGTGCTAAATCCAGAGTTTTTCAGCGCTGTAATATAACTGTGCCAAATAAGAAAGTAGGACTAGAATGTGTCATGGTTATTAAGCTATCACGACCTTTCATTTTTCATAGAAAGTAAGAGCATACTTCAGTGAAAGATCACATTAAAAATGCATGTGAAATGGTACAACAGTTTTAATTTGCGACAGGGATAGGATTATATTATTGTCTCGCAGGTATATGCATTAATAAAATCACTCAATTCCACATGAAAATTTGTAAAATGCTTTTGAATGCCTGCAATCTTCAGAAAGTACTGAGCTCATACTTGCTGAAACTCTTTCCTTTTTTTGACATCTAAAGACATGCGACTAAAGCCAAATGAACCTAGAATCGCTTTTTTTTTTTTCTGATTTCTGAGGCCATATAATCAGCAAATTTGTAGGTGTAAAGACAGAATGGCACAATTGTAACAACTCCAAGAACTTGAGGACAGATACAACTGCACTATCCTTTGTAAGATAGTTCTGCTGTAAAAGTCAGGAATGGCCAAGAGGAGAAAAATCTTTGTTTCCAGATCATAGAAGTGGCATGTGCCAGATAGAACAAACTAGCTTTGCTTTGTCTTTTGCTCCCCCCAAAGCTTGTGGAGTTTCTCATATTGCTGCACATGTTAAGACTGCCTTCAGCTTTCATCAGACTGATGACCTAACCCAAGGAACTGTAGCTGCAGTGTGACCAAGCCAAGTCCCAGCGCAGTATGAGTGAAGCAGGAACATTGTTTCCTTGTCCTGGGATCAACAAGGGAGACATTTCACTGTTCAAGAATCATCACACATTACAAACTGAACTACAACAGATAAATCTTCCAAGAGCTGACATCATTTAAAAAGAGGAAATGGACTGGAGAAGTGGGCAGCCAAATGCAGAAAAGACTGTGGGCAATGTAAATACAGAGCCAAACTCTAAAGGAAAGCTTCACTTCAGTTTTTAGTAGAGGTAGGGATGTGCAGGAAAATAATGTTATGATACCTAAGGCAGCAACTTTCAATTCAAGTTGATTTTTTTTACAGTTCTAACTGTATTATTGTCTTCCTGACCTCTTAAGTAAAAGGGAATTGCCCCCACAGACTCCTGCATCCTGCTTAGGAAGCAGTAAAGGCAACCTGGCATAGACTATATAATTTGTTAACTATTTGTAGAAAATACTGGGAAACTTAAATCCTTAATTTTCAGCATATTCCACAACCCTAAACACCAGTATTCAATGATAAAGCTATTTCTAGATTTAGCCTCATTTAATAAGCTTGCCTTTCTCATGAAACATTAACCCTCTGAACAATCAGCATGCGTGACTTGGAAAGGCTGAAGCTTATGGATACAAATTGTATTTTAAGTAGTTGTATGTATTGTAAGCTGTCCCTTATCAGAAGGAAGTAAAAGCAATTTAATAATACCTAATAAAAATGGTATCATAGCAACTACCTTTTACAGGTTGGGTTTTTTAGGTGAAAGGTTGTACTTGGCAGATGAGAAAGAAATTAAGACCCTCTGCTTACTGTGTTTCTACGTCTATTTTTGACAGCAGCAAACCATATGTACTTTTGTCCTGTTGTTACTATAACAAAGAAGTACTCAGTTAAATCTTAAACATGTACATGAATTAAGCACTTACTTGCTGTGCTGCAGGACTCCGTGCAAATCAGAGTATTTGAGTGACAAATCTCTTCCTTTATGCATTTTAAGAATTTAAAGTAACAATCCTGAACTATAGACAGACATCAGGAGCCCTGTTAGCTTACACATTATCCCAAAACCTAGTCACATAAATAGGTTAACTGCAGGGGCACAGGAATCCATCATAATTCCAGTGCTAGACTGAAAACCTCTCCTGTTCAAACATTTCTCTATTTTAATCACAGTTTAAAAATTATTTAAAATGCCGAACTAAATGTTTCTGCACCAGCTGAAACCACTAAATGGTAATCTCCAGCACATCTTGTAGCTTGCCTGCCCATGCAGCCCTTATTTAACTCATTCACCTTTGTATAATACCAAATTCTATCCTGGTTAGATACCTAAGTGTTTTGCCCCAACATTAAACTTTCTCCTGCAGCTCTGAGAAGAATACAGGCCTTAGCACGATTTTTTTTTCAATTTTCTCTCCTCTAAAATGCACAGGATAGGATTAACACCGGATTTTAATTTGACGCTCATTTGTTTCAAAAGCATATTCCACATGAAACAAGAAGCAATTAGTAAGAACAGAAGAGCCAGTCCTCACTTTTAAAACCAAGGACTGGCAAACATGGAAGATATCTTCTAATGCTCTGAACCGAATAAAAATATTTTGTGCTTTCTCATAGAGAAGCTGAAGTCAGCATGGAGACACACAGACTCCAGGAAAAATTTAACTTGTGAGCTGGAGAACACCCTGGTGAGACAGTGCTCTCCAATGAGGATGTAGGCAGCTGAGCACATGTAAGTAGGGTAAAGTTGCCCGTCTAACAGACATTCTCTGTAGTTTGTCCATTTTCACTCTGTAAGAAGAGATATGGTACAAGCACAACAAATACTTGCCATTACAGCAACTAGCAGACCAGGTTTTGTATTCAGCATTTTGGTTTAACAGCACTAAAGTAACATGCAAACCATGACTCTGGTGTTGCAATTGTCTGATCTGCGATGATATGTTCCTTGGCACTTAGGTACTTAAGACAGTAGGCACTGCAGCTTCCTGTCACCCAAATCCTTGAGCTCTCGCTGGCATTTGTCAATATAGGTATTGTCTGATAGAACTAACATCATCTGATTTCCAATTTCATTATAACAAGGCAATCTGTAGGAACAGATCTATTTCTTGCCTAATGCCCTCAGTCAGTTGCTTTTACCACTGAGGTAAAAGTTATGCAGGAAGGAAAATACTGAGCAGATGGGTATGTTTACTAGGGAGTTTAAGTGTGTGCAGAAGCACCACTTACAATATTTCTGGGAATTGGTGTAGTCAGGAAAGGATAGAAGCATATTATAATTAATAATGGCATGAGGAAGCTCAATCATAAATTAGTTTTTCAGTCTGTAATTGGAAAAAATTTTTTTCCAGTTTTGTCTTTCATAGTTCATAGCTTAATGATATTAAGTAATATAAAAATACATTTTTTTCACACACAAAATATTTTAAAACATTTCTTTTTACTGCATATTTAAGAAGCACTAAGTATATATAACTGTACAATGTTAGACTAGGATCTAAAATAGGTCAAATTCCAAAATACAACCCATTTATGTAAAGACAAGAAATGGCAACTTAGAAAGATACACTTCCAACATTTTAGAATTTATTTTAAATTTTTTATGAAAGAAAACAAGTGCTGAAATTACCCAGAAATTGGAAAACTTCAGTAGATGCAGAAGAATTATCTTGAAAAATATAGTTAACAAGTAAGTTATTGTATGTTCTCAGAGGAAATTTAAAAAGAAAAAAGAATGTTTTCAATTATATGATTCTCAGTACCTAACCTACAAAAAGATCCTTTCTGAGAGAGTGATAAAGATCAGCTCTGAAAAGGACTTAAGTTTAAAGATTTCCCACTTGAAAAGGACTAGGTCACACAGTTTGTGTCCAAAGTGCCCAGCTAACTTGCTGTCAGCCAGTGCAGAAGATCAGACAGTACTGCTTTGTAGAGACAATCCATAATTAGCTGAAAAGTGAACCCCAGCTCATAATCCTGTTTAAATTGAGGTTTAAAAAAAGAGCCTTCTGAAAGTAGGCCTTATTGGCGTACTATTGTTAGTCCTAATGCAGGTTCAGGAATTAACCTTGTTGAAAAACCCTTGGCAGGCTTTGTGCTCATATGGACAAAGACAAGTAAAAACTATGAAGAGTAAACAATAGCTCTGCAGCAGCAATGAATTTTTCAGGAGGACATGTTGAAGCAGAACTGCAAAGGGCCCGCTTAGATCTCTGTAGTTCCTTAAGACTTGCTAAATAGGCTTTATCCTCTCTTCCAGTCTATGTTCTTTGTTCAGTGAACCCTGGAACTGGCAATCCCCAGGTTGCTGAAGTCCTCTATTAAATATAGGTCTTTACCAGAAGGAAGCAACTGCTCTTTCAAACACCCGATGCAAAACTAACAAATAGCAATTCTTCTCCTTATTGGGCACACACTGTACTAACTTTATGACTTAATAAACTGGCAACTAAGCCAATATATTTGGTAACACATGATCTAATGTCAACTGTCATTTTAGTTTGATTATGATATTGCTCATTTTAAGTTTACAGTAGTTGAGCCTATGTGATGTGCTTCTTTGATGTTAATATTTACCTTTCTCATTTGAAATAATAAAATAAAAAAAAGCACACAGAACTAGATTATGCCTTCATCCTTAATAGGCTTCTGTGGGTCTCACATAACAAAAGTCAGGACTTCTAAAAATAAAGGCCTTTATTAGAGTAGGTCACCCCTTGTCAAAAAAAGATTAATTAAAATATATTCACTAGCATGATCAGGTGAGCATATTTTACAGAAAAATATTAGAAGAGCTTGGCTTGATTAGCCTAGCAAATTGAAGGATGATAGGGATACAGGTTTTCTTCATAGTGTCACAAATGGTATAGAGGTAGAAGAGCTAGTGCAGCCAATGCTGGCAGAGATTGACCCTGATTGAAGATAAGGAGCATACTTACCCGGAGAGTGAGGCTCTGGACAAGCTTTATAGCAGGACAAGACCTAGAAATCTGCAAAAATGGAGTGCTCAATAACCTCGTTCCAAATTATTACATTTATATTTTTAGTGTTTCTGAAGAAAAGTTTCTCTTTAGCAGTGTGTTTTTCCACTAGTGGTTGTTTCTGCATTGTGCACCCAATAATCTGACTTGCAATTTTTACAGCCATAAATTTCCCTGGGAATATCAGATAAATTGCCATGCTTTTTAATTAACCTGAATTAAAAATTTTAAATTCTTGTTCTGGAAACAGGAAAGATTAAAAACTGTTTATTTTCCCAGGATTCAGATCAAAGGCTTTTATGAAAGAAAGGGAATATCCGGAATGGTTCAACTACATAGCAACATGATGTAATTCAAAACCTAAGTGCACAGTCATCCCCCCCACTGTCAGGTGAGCCTGCCAGCTCTCTTTAGCCTGAGAACTTGTTAGTACCACCTATCAGCTGTGTGCATAAGGCAACAAATAATTGCTTTGTACCTTGAAGGTGTGTATATCCTGCTTGGAGCATCTCTTTGTATGCACTGAGTTGCCAAAGCCAAATGACATAGAGAAGAAAGAGGGCACCTCCAGTATGCCAAAAGTGCCAGCATAGAGAGACTGCCTGATGAGATGTCTTTAGCTGAATGACGACGGTTCATGCTCTACATGCAAGCAAAGCAAAAGAACTGTTGGTGCTTTATTACAGGCAGACAGATTGCTGCTAGATGGAAAAAGCAAAATATGTTCACTCTTAGCAAACATTGAGGGGCAAGTTAAAAAAAAACAAACCCAAAACAAACATCTGATCGCTATTCACATCTATTTCTATCTGACTATCAAGCTTTATGGTCTATTAGGGCCACTGCCCAGAAGATACCTAATCCTTACAGCTGGCAGCACAGGACATGGAAGCACAGCCCTGGAATTCTACCGATACTCAGCAGTGACAGGGTTAGACTGATAACTGCTGTTTTGAAGCGTGATACAACTTTTAAAAGAGTAGCACTCTTATTTGCTTGCTTTATCTGTGAAGGTCCTTGGTTTACCTCTATGGCTGTGGGAAGGTTGTCGCATTTATCCACAAGCCAAAAGGAAGTGGAGATTGATCTTTTATGTCAGACAAAATCTGAATCACTGTCTAAACCAGCATAAAACCTAACTATTCTATAATCTCTCAGTAAATTAGTTTTACCTTTTCATGGCATGAGGAGATGCCAATAAGCTTCAGAAGCTGAAAATAAGGCACCAGCAAAATTTGTTTAACATAGGAGGGGGTAAAATTAAAGAAATATTGGCAGCTATAATATAATCATCTTTCCTTTTCTTTCTTCCATAATTTGGATTTGAGAAATTCTTAAATGCATGTATGCTACCTGCAGGCATTCATTGATAACAAGCCGTGTTCACTAGACTATCTGACTCTTAAATGACTTTACTCAGGCTGCCTCCCCTCACTTACCCACAGCACTTGGACGAACCATTTCCTTCTCCCAATACTCTTCAGAAATAACTTGGGAAAATCCTGCTCCAGGAAAGATCCTGATGCTTCCTGCTATAACAGCAATTGTATTATGGTTAATATTATTCTTTTGAAATAGCTTGTTTCTGAACTTAACTTTCAGAAAACACACATAAAAAAAAAAATCTATATTTTATCCTCAAAATATATATGTTGTATTTATATTTTATTTTATTTATATTTCTATTTTATTTTCTATGTTTTAGCCTCAAAACCACTGAACTGGTCTTGCTGCTTGAGAAACTGGTGCTGTTATTTGTTTCATTACTTTGACCAGTGCAGCTACAGTCTCTCCTGAATCTCCATTGCTTTGCCTTTTCTAGTTTGACCCTCTTCTCGGCTTCTCCTGTCTTCTCAGAGCCCCAGTTCTTTGACCTGTTTTCCTGCCGACTCCTTGGCCAGCTGAGCTGGTCCCCCTCAGCCACAGCCATCTTATCAGTGTCATTACCCACTCCTGCCAAGGGCTGCCAGGTCCTGCCAGCTCCCTGAGGTAACCCCTCCCTCCCCTTGGCCTTCACTCCTCCTTATACATCCATTAAGTTCTAGCAGGAGAACCAACATAAGCATAAAAAGGACAAGCTCTGTGCTGAGGCCAAGAGCAGCTTGGATGCCTCTACTTGCATGCCTGGGCTGAATCAGGCTTAATTACTCTTTAGAGTTCATGCACACACAGCTTGATCAGAAATGAGAAAAATTAATGTTATCAAGCATGCACAGAACAGACTTACCGAGATTTTAGCTACTAAGATCTAGGTCAGCATGGAGCATATGCAAATTGCAATTCATCAAAGCTTTCTGGCTTGCATGAGAACATCAAGGGTTCTATCCCTGCTGCAAGAGCCATGGCAACGCTGTATTTGTATCATTTTTCCAAGCCTTTAGAGACAAGAATTAAAAACCAGGATCTCATTCCTAAATTCAATCCTTATAGTAGGTTCTGCCTTTTGATCAATGTTTCCGACTAAAATGCAGCCTGAGGTTAACATTAAGGCTAGAAAAAATGAGACCAAACACTTACAATTTGACAAAGGTACAAATGATGGAAATCCAGCTTCCATAACAAGTGTCAAGCAACCTGAATAACCAATGTTATTAGCTACAATTGTAATCAGTTTCTAAATGTTTCTGGTACCTTTGCATTACCTGTATTGCTCTGGAGCCATTTTTCAAGAAAAGTTATAAAAATAATCTGGTTTTGTAGGTTATTTTTACACAGCTCTTTAAAGCATTTTATGTTCGCTTGTTGAAAGGACATTAAATTAGCTTTACAAATATTTAATCAAGCTGCAGCATGACTTAACTTCTCTCTCTGTAGAGAGCTAATAGCCATGCCTGGTGGTTGCTGTAGTTACCCCTTGCTGGAAAAGCACCCAGTCTGTTTATCCTTTTGGGCCTAAAACTTCCCTCCTAGAGCTCAGTGTCAGCTAAAATGCTAACTATAGCTTTTTAGAGAGTGAATCTATTATAGCCAGGCTATTTCACTGGCTTTCTGAAAGGATGGTTTTCATTTTGGGGGGATTTGAGGTGGGGTGTTGCATTTAGGTTAGGTTTATTGTTTTTTTGAATGGGATTTTCTTCTTTGGTTGGTTTGGTTGGGGATTTTTTGTTTTCATTTTGTTTGTTTGTTTTATGGAATACTATTCTAGAGTGCTGGAATAATAATTTTGTAGAGTTCGTATTTACTATAGTATATTCACCAGAATGAAAGCTCACAGACTTCATATCATGGGAGATATAGTCGTCCCTTTTATTCTCATTGAATATTCTTTGTTAAAGCTAGTGAAAAACAAATCATAAGAAATTCAAGCATTGCATATTGTTCCTGAAAGAGCTTTCCTAAGGCTTTCCCAGAAATGCTGTGGGGGTTTTTAATTCCAGCAATGACCACTCAGAGAGGGATGATTAGTTGTTTTTTAGGTTGTAGATATCAAGTTTCTCCTCTTGTTCAGGCTTAATTAAATTGTTCAATATGGCTGTCTGCATATTTGCATTAGTCTGACTGAAAATGAGCTCTCTTCTTCAACAGACGGTGGTATTTCAGCACGGAGGCAGTGTTTCACTGCCATGCAGTGCCAGCCCTGTAACGCTGAAGATGTGCCAGACTTGGAAATAAAAGGGACCTTGTTCTGCTTCAAACTCAGTCTTATCAGCATCGCGTAATGGCACTTGGAGGTCTTCCAAGAATGTGTATCACAGGCCCTGCTACAGCAGATACCACAATAGCATAACTACTATACCACTCTGTGCTGTAATAAAGCTATTCCCATGCATGCATGTTTAGAATGTTACTACTGAATAATGAAAGGACATTTGAAAACATTTCTATCCGAAGACAGATGTGAAATGCACGTTGTGGTGGTTTTGTTCACTACTAAATTGAAGTGAAAAATATAATAGAAGAAGCAGCAGAAGAAATTTGCTTTAGGAGAGTACCAAGGAAGTAGGAAAAGGTAAGCACTGTCTAATAGACATGACATGCTTGTTAAGCTGTTTTAAACAGCCACTCTGCTTCACTAAGCCTAACCATACCTGTTCTTCTATGTCACTCCAGAAGCTACAGTCAACATCTCCTGAACAGGTCACAAGGGGCTGGAGACCCTCTTTGCTGAAATGCAGCCATGAGACTCCAGCTTCAGGGCCAACACGTTACCTGCTGCAGAAGTTTATCTGGAAATGACTAAGACAGGTAAGTTAAATAGTGATGAGGTAATAGAGAAAAAAAGTGATAGAGATAGATACAAAAACACCTTCCATATCAGAAATAACATAGAACTCCTCAGGCTGCAAAAGATATCAGATGATAGAATAGACTTATAAAATCACAGGTGACACAAAGACAGCACACAGGGAGCAATTGTTCAGTGTTTCTTCGAATACAGGGCCCTGCAGATCATCAAATGAAGGTAGTAGCAAGTTCAAGAGAAGGGGAGAGACTTTTTCATATAACGTATAGCTGAAACACTTTGCTACAGGAATGAATGTTTTACATCGATTCCAAAAGCTCTGCAACAAATTCTTAGAGGAGAAGTCTGTTAGGCACTGTTAATCACAACAAATCAGCCTCAAGTCTGTAGTCTGGGTTGTGTCACTGGAGCTGGTCTCACACTCATTCTTTGCCATTCACCCGTATCACGAAATCCTTCATCAACCCAGCACTGCTCTAGAGGAGCTTTGGGTTACACCAGGTGTATGGCCATTCCTATTTTCTAGCATGGCTGCCTTGCCTGCAGGACCATAACCTGACAGCAGCATTTGTGGCTGTGCAGCTGCTTCAGTGGGCAGTACGGTGAGCAGAGCACAGCACCATCACAGTTGGGTTCCCTATACGGTGTAAATAGCCTTGCCTGTGTTTTGAGCCTACCAGATCTATAGACCTGAGTTTCAACCTACTGCTATGTTTATTTACAGTACTTTTCTCAAACACAGACTTTCACCATTAGAATATAACGGCATGAATATGCAAATAGTAAATCCCAGTCAAAACTAAATTAACAAGATGCCAGGTGTTTTTTCTCTCCCCTTCAGTGACATCATGCCTTATCACAGTTGACATTCAGTAAGGCTGATCTGAATTTGAACATTCGTAAGAAGATACAATACACAACCTTTGATGTCAATAAAATGTCAGTCTCTGTCTACTTTGTTCAGACTGAACTTAATTGCAGGAACTGCATTAATAGTCAACATAAGCCATCTGTTTAAACATGTGTGTTTTGAAGAGAACTGCCACGTACAATAAACATACTGGACTGTAATGACTCACATATCTGTTCATGTGAAATGAGGATTCGGCAATTTCCCCCACAAAAACATTAAATTACAGGTTAAAAGCAGTTTTATATCAAGTTCATTTGTTTATGTGGCAGGTCCAATGTTCTACAGTTTCGGTGCAGTCTGGGAAGCGTGTTAACTGCAGAGCTGCTGAACAGAACTGTTTTGCCAGCCTTTCCTCAGGAACCTGTTTGGTAAGTCAGAGCTGCACCAGAGCAGCACTTCCTGGAATTTTGTGGCTGACAGGCACATAGTTACAGTTGCAAAATGTTCTTCAATATATTTGACTACAGTGCACATGGAGTCAGGATACTGTGTCCCTGGTGTGATGCCCTGGTTAATTCCAAAACATCCCAAATAAGCCTGGTGGTTCTGGCAGTTTGGCTAGGTGACGTCTGCAACCACCATGGGCTCATAAATGAGACATAACTATTAATGTTGATTATACATTAAAGTAATCTTCAATCCCTGATCTTACATGAGGGGCACATGTTGCCCTCTCCTTTGCAGGCCAAAGCTGCTTCAAGCAGCTGATGCAACACCTTAGCAATTATGTACCAATGTGTGAAAAGTCAGGAATATGCAACTTCCCATTTTATTTGTCAACTGCCTTGGAAAAACAGGCTTGTATTCCTTTGTTCTTCCTTAAAAGCAACATGTAATATGCACTTACAAGAGTGAAACAACAGCCATTAGCTATCACTTGTGGTGTCGTTTCTAAGTAAACTGTTAAATTTATCATGACAATGCACTGGTGCCTGGACTTGCTCAGCAGCAGCATAAATTATGAATCTGCTTCCAAACTTACTGAGCAGGGATGCAGAGCCTGGCTGCATGCTTCCCACTCACATGTACATGGTAGAATTCTGTTACATTTATCCGTCATTAATATGCAAAACATTTATGTGTGCCAGTATAAAGAAACTCAGAAACTGGAGGAGGAGGGAAGGGGAAAGGGCAGGGAGGAATGGGAAAAAACTATGTGGTGAAGGCACATCACGAATCAGAAACCCCTCCATCTTTCTTCACCTGGAAACTTAGCTTGACATGAATATGGCCTTGCTTTTTATTTTTTTTATCCTATAGAAACAGTTTAAATTCATAGGAAATACAAGGAGGCCTCACTTTATTTCCTAAGCTTTTGTATTGCAAAGACTGCATGTTCCAATGAGGTGCAATGCTTCATTAAATTCGGAGGTCCTTAAGATATACTTCAATATCAGCAGTTTCCTCATCAAATGTTTTCTGCTTTATACCTGAGCAAGTTGTACTCAGTGGCTTTGATTAATGTTTATATTTCTGTGATTTTAAAGTGGACATGGTGTAGAAGAAATCTGTAGGACTAGAGTTTTGCATGATGTGCTGGATCTCTCTCCATTTACATCTTATTATCTCTCCTTCTTTTGTAGTTTACAGAAATTCTGGTGGCACAGGCCCATGTCAGTTTAACCACATTTATGTAGCTAACAAGTCTCTTAGCACCTACCACTACTCAGTGCATAAGAGTACCACTAACAAGCCAAGCTGCAGTATGTTGCCAGCTCTTTCCAAAGCTGACAATCGGTACCCACATTTTCAAAATCAGTTCTATGACAATTCAATAGCTTTGCAGAGCCAAAAATGTTCATGTAATTAAATGTGAACTAAACTGAGGTTGATCCCTGTCTTTCTTTATGAAAGATCCTCTAGAAAACATCATTAGCTGTTTTATAAAATTGTTCCCAAGTATTTTACTTGGAGATATTTCATGTTTTGTTTCAAGGCCCAAGCCTCCCTTCAAGAGACCCAGATTTCTGTTGTTGCTACTAATATACCTACAATTTCTTGGGAGGCCTAAGGCACATACAGGCTACTTTCTTTTTTTCTCATGTCTCACAATCTGTACAACATGACAGATGAAAACAGCATAATTTTCAGGTTACTTACTCAGCTGGATTTATCCACTTAAGTCTACATACACAGATGTCAACTTTAAATTACTCTGGTTTTCTGCATATAGCCCACATCTGAAGTAAACAGACCCCTCAAATAACCCTCACATAACAAAATGGGTATGAAGAGGAGGGCACAGTAAGGCTGATAGAAAAGGCTTTACAGTATCAGAGGTACTAATGGAAAGCAGAGAGAAGGGGGTAAACTTCCTCTTCTGTCACACATAGTAATATAGTTCTTATTGACACTACCACTCAGTTCTGCCTTAAAAAAAAAAAAGTTGCTTTCACAGTAGCTATAGGTCTGGTGTATTTGAGAGCCTGGTAACAAATTTTCTCTTCTGATATATCCTGGGCAAAAGTTTCTATTCAGACTTCTCTTATCATAGGCATGATATAATAAATTATGTTTATCTAGTAAATTGCTTTGCAATGAGAGTTCAGAGTCACTCTGCAGAAAAACATGAAACAACTCCTGTCTTCCCTTTTAAACTGCTGTCACTCCAGGATATGCATTTGGAATTACCTTGAAGAAAGAAACTGAATTTAGGAGAGCGCTGAAAAAAATAAACCAAAAAGCCAAAAAACAGCAATGAATTTTCTGTTCTTGCATCTGACAGACAAGAACCTATTTGCAGAACCCTCAAATAAAATGCAAAACATAATGACCTATTTTAACAGGTTCTAGCTACAGAAGACTTTGTTCTAAGTTGCGTCTCAAGGCCTTATTGAAAATTAATTTGAATAACCAGGATCATAAACAGCACCATAATTACAAGGAAAACTTTCTTCTCCACTATAATGGAATAAAGAAGGAAGAGAGAATTTTTTAAAAGGGGTTTATCCCCCTTAACCTTTCAAAGGACAGGTTTTTTGGGTGCTTTATATATATATATATAAAAAAATCCATCTTCTCATCTCATTTTTAGTATACATCAGGATTTTTGTATACTTTCTTACTTAGAAGCAAATTATATTCTGTTTAGAGAGCAATGGTTTCCAAGTGCAGATCAGAGATGGGTTAATTTTTATATATTCCACTGTAACTTAGCTACATTTTTATCACATACTGCAAGTCTTTTAATCCTTTGAGCCCTTAGTCCTGCAGCCTTTGTCATCAAAAGTCTTGTTAATTTAAGTGTAATGAGCAGAGAAATGGACCACGGCTGAATCCCATGCTGTGCACTGGTCATGTATCGAAGAGGAAAGCCTTCAGCCTTGCCAAATTGTTTTTGTCAATATACTTCAATCCAGGGACATGCCAGACTTAGAGATTCTGGGGGTCAAAGGGTCCATCAGGAAAGAGTCTATCTCTTACCTTTACAGATAAAACAAAAAATAAACTGTAACATGAATAGTCAATACTCAAGTACTGGATCTGGATAGTTCATAGAGTCAAACCTAGTGGTAGGCGTAGGCAAGGTAGACAGATGCCTATAACAGCAGCAGGCTGCTTGCTCTGGCAGCAAGTGGCTAGGCGGGAAAATAAAAACAAACAAACAAAAAACAAACCCCAAAAAACAAACAAATTAAAGCCAGCCATTAATGTGCGGTAGCCTTCCCAGGGAAGGCTGGAGAGCCCAGGGAGGGTTAACATCAGCACCAAGGCAATGGCCTCCTCTACATGAGCAAGCCCTTTTATTTTAATCAGAGTCTGTGTGTAACAACTTATGAGTACAGAGATATTACATAAAACAATAGCTTGAAACAGTCTGCATAATAAAGTATTACTTGTTCAGTCTGTGTGCACATCAGTCCAAGCATTAGTAAAGGGAATAATGTTTTGACTTTGGAGGCTATCTCTGATGTAAAAGGTATGACATTTCCAAGAGAAGAACTATGATAACTGGGCTATATTGCTATGTACCAGTATTGCCCTTGACCCATAGCTTTAGGTTTAAATAAAGCAACAATGATCTGCATTGAAGGTCAAACTTTCAGTTTTACTGCAGGTGCTCAGATACTACCAGTCCATACTTTGAATGGAATTGCCTACTGGAAACAGGATAAGTGGTGTCAGTGCTAAGCCACTTACAAAGCATGACATCTATTTAATATCACAATTCAAAATGACTCAGTTTTAGTAGTCCAAGTGGAAAAATACATTATCTAGAACTTGGTAGTTCTGGAGTAAAGATAACATTGCCAAAGGTAAACAAAGCCTTTGCACAGAGGCAGAAAACCTTAGTAGTGGGCAGGGAGATGGAGGTATGGAGAAAGGAAATAGGCAATCAGCTCTGTCCCTACCAGAAAAACAGAGGACACACCAGGGAGAAAAGAAGAGTTTACTATACATAAAGGAGGGAGATGGAAAAAGACAGTAGAGAGGGAGAGAAGAGTCAGAAAAAATAGGAAAGAAAAAATACTAGAAGTCTGAGACAGAGGCTTAGGGGGACTACATTTGAAACAGTGACAACTGATAAAAGAGCAACGTATCAGCTAATAATGCATTAGATAAGACTCTGCACTGCAACACAGTTCTGTCATTACAGAATTTACCCTTGAAACAACTACCAGTTTGTAAGCAGTGTCTTCTGTTTTGTTATAAATAATTTAATTTACTAGCCATGGCTGGTAAGCCTGCCGGCTAATCCTTCAGTAGGAGCTCCCATTACATCTTAAAGGGCAGCAATGATCACAGTTTGGAGTCACTCAGTGCCCCCAGGAGGCTACTGGGGTGGCTAGCCAAGGAGGGCTTCTCCCAGTGTCAGCATGCACTGCTCCCAGCCCAGCATATGGGGTGTTTACTGAAAGGGCACCTTTACCCACAGAACTATCACGTCACAGAATTGATGCCACAAAATGGTGTGATTGAACCATAAGCAGGACACATTCTAAACATGTAGCCTGAGGTGTATTGTAGGAAGGATATTATTATGTTAGCCAGAATTGTTCCACCTGTGCCATAATTTGTATTTTTAATTTAAGATAAGCTTTTATTGTTTCAGTTCTTTTAATAGTGAAAAATAAAAAATGCACTAGCAAGCTAGTAGACACTGCAAGTAAGGGGGCAAGAAGCCCCTAAGCTCAAAGTGTAAGCAGCAAACAACTAATCATCTGAATGGCTGCATTAAATCAGAATACTTTCTCATAAATTAAACATACGCAGAACTCTTGCCTTTGAGCTCTTCAACACAGCAAATGTACCAAGCACTACAGGAATTGCTTTTGTTTGAACAATGTCCACAGGCCAACAACGTTGGCCTCAACTTTAGACTGCAAAGATGCAACATATAAACAGCCAAGTCAGCCTTCAAAATGTAGGTATTTTAAGCTATTCAGATACGTGTTCCAAAAGCAGCAAGCTTCTCTCAGTAGCACCAATAAGAAGATAAGAAGCAAGGAGCAAAGCAGAGAAACATTCACATTTTTAATAGCCTGCAGAAGACATTGCTTCACTCAGTAACAACATCTCAATCTACTGAGAAATCATCTGGTTTTAGTACATGGTCAGCTGAAGGAATGTTATTCTGATTTAAAGTTTCCTGGGTGATTTTAAAAGGTTAGGCTCACAATTCAGTAACTTTCCTGTCTAGAGGATGTGAATGTAGGGGAGTTTTAAGCAAGGCTTAGGTTTTTTTGATGTACAGATCACCAGTTATGAAATCTGCAACTAGTTTTCAAGCAGATGGTGCAACATAAACCCCCCTGCAGCAATCAGAAAGCAGCTGTACTCAGGAGAATATTCCTATCTTTTCCTAAAAACAGAATTTTAAGAAGCAGTTCATGGCCAGAATCGTAATTTGCTGTAGCTGTGTTGCAAATTATTGTGTTTCTCTCTGCAGCATTATTTGCAGCACAACTTTTATCCCAAGGCATTCTCAAAAGAAACATTTTTTATTTAGAGCACCCAAAGATGACATGAAAGGGACAGGTAGGACTGCACAGGGAGCTCATTATCCAGCTTTGTGCTGGGGCCACCTCCAACACTGATTTAACAACCAATGACAGCATTTATGTACCTAATACAAAGATGGCCTGAATCAGATTAGACTGACTTCTTTCTCTCTTTAGGCAGTAATTGAGTGACAAATGTCTGCAGGCTATAGAACCAGCGACAACCCCCACACACACACACATAAGTGTCTTCAAGAGACACTTTATTGGGTTACTATAAGCCATACAGATATTTTCTCAAAGGACTCCTTTTAATTTGCCTGTATTCCAGCTAGACCTCTTTGCCATGTACCCCTTAAAGGCACAAGAAGAAGTAGTCTGTGCAGTTTGAGCTTCCTTTCCCCAGTGTGAGGATGAGCTGTTGCTTATTGACAGCTGCGTGGCTCCTGTGCCATCTACAGAAACACATTTCTAGGGCATAGAATCACAGAATCATTAAGGTTGGAAAAGACCTCTAGGATCATCTAGTTCAACCTTCATCTCAGCATCTCCCTGACCACTAGACTATGTCCTGAAGTACTACATCTACTCATTTTTTTAGCACCTCCAGGGATGGTGACTCCACCACTTCTCAGGGCAGCCTGTTCCAGTGCCTAACCACTCTCTCAGTAAAGATTTTCTTCCTAATATCCAATCTAAACCTCCCCTGTCACAACTTGAGGCCATTACCTCTTGTCCTGTCATTATTTACCCAGGAGACGAGACGGACACCAGCCTCACTATAACCTCCTTTTAGGTAGTTATGGAGAGCAATAAGATCTCCTCTCAGCCTCCTCTTCTCAAGACTAAACAATCCCAGCTCCCTCAGGCAGTCCTCATAAGACATGTTTTCCAAACCCCTCAGCAGCTTCATTGCCCTTCTCTGGACCTGCTCCAGCACTTCAATGTCCTTACACTGTGGTACCCAAAACTGGACACAGTACTCAAGGTACGGTCTCACAAGTGCCAAGTACAGGAGCACAATCACCTCCCTACTCCTGCTGGTCACACCATTTCTGATAGAGGCCAGGATGCCATTGACTTTCTTGGCCACCTGGGCACACTGCTGGCTCATGTTCAGCCGGCTGTCCACCAGCACCCCCAGATCCTTTTCTGTTGGGCAGCTTTCCAGCCACACTTCCCCAAGCCTGAAGCATTGCCAGGGGTGGTTGTGACCGAAGTGCAGGACCTGGCACTTGGCTTTGTTAAACCTCGTACAATTGACCTCAGCCCATTGATCCAGCCTGTCCAGATCCCGCTGCAGAGCCTTCCCTCCTGAAACTGCAGAAAGTCTGGGCTTCCCTAGATGAGCTCTAAGATCAGACACAGACAGAACAATCCCCTCTCCATTAATATTCCTGTGGAAACCTTATGAATGAGAGCAAAGTGTGGCTTCCTGGACTATTTCTGTCTTTAGCTTCCTGCACTGTTTCATGTCTAAGCCTCATTTGCAATCCAAGAAGAGAGGAGGCCATAGATAGCAATATCTTATTTAGCATATCAAGCAATATGGAGGCAAGATTTCCATTATGCAACTTATCAGTCCATTTATTTTCACTGTTATGAAAGCTGCTAAGTAATTTGACTGGTAAAGGGGAGAAATAACAGTCACAGAGGAAGCAGGTTTTCTTTTTTCATCTATTAAATTGCATGTTGCTCATGTGTCTGAGGCAGGGAACATCCCCTCCTGCAGCTTATCAGAAGGTTTATACTCCCAATACCAGTGCTGTACCTGACCCAGTCATGTCATCTGCCCCAGAAGGGAATACAGCATGCAGTAAAATCGCACAAAGTGATTAAAAGAGTTTGCCAAGTATTTGCACATTTGCTGTGGTAGCTTTTGCAGTTACAGCTGCCTGAAGCTCTCCACAGGAGCAGGTTACTTCTTGGTTACAAATAGAACAAGGCAGCTGTAACAAGAGGAACTTCCACTGGCCACTGTCAGGAACTACTAGAGCCCAGCACAAATATATTACCTATTCAGCTTTAGCAGTTTGAATAATAAAACTCACTAAATTCAAGTGCTAGGTGAGTTGCTATTTACCTCCATCAGCTCAGTTTAAGGGGTTGTCCAAACTATGCAAATCACCCTGATCAGGCAGCTGCTGACCAGCTGCAGATACTATGCACACTTAACTAACACATACTAACACTAATAGTTAGTTTTCAGACACTATTTTAAACTTAGACACAAAAGCCCCAAAAGTTCAAATCCTTCTAGGCATGTATCTTGATGATCAGGGCCTTAGTTTCCTCATAGATAACAAAGAGTATTTGGGTATGTTGTAATAAATATACTACACTGCGCATTTTTTGGCAAGGGGTGCTGATTTAAGATGTTCCTCATCCAGGCATTTTGTCCTTACTGGCTGCAAGCAAATTAGTTCCTAACAAAGTTTGATGCAAATTCCGCACCCCACCCTTATTCTCTAGGTACATAGATCTTTCCTTTCCATAGGAAACTGATACTAGCCTTCCAGTGTTTGGCATCACACATAGTAAATATTTAGGCTTGTCACAAGTTCACAATTTGGAGCAACTTATATCGTACCCTGCCCCATACCAGCACTACAGATGTACTGAATCTTAGAGCTTCTCTGTAGCATTTCTTTTTATTATCCATTTCAGGTAATCACTGGAAACACCTGCCTTCACAGCTTTGAGTATTTTAACTCTCTGCAATCCACAGTCCAAATAGCTCAAGATCTTTGCTGACTTATCCACATGGAATGCAAGCAAACATCAGCAATTATTTTTATTAGGGTTTAGTACACCAGTCGGATTCATCTCTCTGCTGTATTCCATTTGTGTACTTTTTTCTATAGACTTTCTAGTTCCGCATTGTTGGAAGATGCCTGTTTTCGATAAGAAACAGGACCGCTGGCTGCCCTGTGCTTCTCGGATAGGCTACACTTTACTAGTTTTAGATTTCAGTGGTAAACATCAAGTTCTGCATTACAGGTGAATAATGGAAGGGGAGTCTTTAATACTGCAGTATTTCTTACAAGTAAACATGTAAGGCTTTCAGCTTTTCAGATTTTAAGTCTCAAGTTTCCAACACTTGCATTTTATACTTATGACATTACATCTCATAGAGGTATTAACAGTTTTTAACCTGGCACTTACCACATTCTTCTGCAATTCCCTTTGCATGTAAAGTAAGCAGGATCAGACCACAGGTATTCATAGTACTTTAAGAAAGCCAAGATGGGTGAGACATCTTACATTACATTTCTGATATTAGCAAAACTTACAAGCAAAACACATCCAGGAAAATAATCTCCTGTATTTGGAAGGTGAAACTGAAAAAAAGGAACAAAGGAAGTGTGATTTGAAGAAGCAAAGAAGACAGAGCTAGACTCTTCTCAGTGCTATCAGAACGGACAAGAGGAAATGGAAATAGACTGAAACATGGGAAATTCCATTTGAATATAAGAGGAGGAAGAGGAGAAAAAACCCATGACATTTTTGCTCTGAGAGTGGTCAAGCAGTTAGGACTGTTGCCCAGAGAGGCTGTAGAGTCTCCATCCTTTGGAGATACTTAAAATCCAACCGGACATGGTCCTGAGCAACCTGCTGGAGCTGACCCTGCTTTGAGCAAGGGATGGGACTAGGCAATTGCTGGGTCCCTGCGAGCCTCACTATTCTGTGATTCTGAAGTTAACAAAAAGTCAGGGGCCAATGCCATAAAAAGGACTGTTTCTCTTTAGAAAAAAAAAAATCTTATCAAGAAAAAGTGACCAATGAGTGGTCCCCAGTCTTCAAATAGTACTTGTTTACAACACAAACACTGAGTGGAAATATAAGTGGAGCAGATGAGCTCCACAGTGCTACTCCTAGTCCCACATTTAGGATTTCTAGTTTATCAGTTTTTCTTCAAGTGGCTTCCCTGAGAGCATGATGCATTTTTACCTTTTAAAAGGTCCCACAGATGAAATATCCCTTTGTTTCCTTTCGTATTCATGCAATTCTCAAGTGTTCTGTTCCCGTGGGCCTTTTGGTATTAAAATCATAGAATCATAATGGTTGGAAAGGACCACCAGGATCAAGTCCAACCTTCATCCTAACATCTCTCTAGCCACTAGACCATAGCCTCAAG
>JAVSBS010020395.1:271232-283572 GCA_033124195.1 Coracias cyanogaster | reverse complement strand
GTGACCACCTGCAGCAGCCCCTCAGGCAGGCCCACCTCGTCTAGGAGGCGGGCCGCCCACAACAGCGAGTACGGCGTGCGCTGGTCGGGCTTCACGACCGCGGCGTTCCCGGCGATCAGCGCGGGGATCGCGTCGCTCACGCCCGAGCCGGCCATCGTCCAGCTCGACCGGCACGACCTCAGCGGCGACTTCGGCCGGTGCCGGGCGCACCTCGACGTGCGCTACGAGGACGTCCTCGCGGTGGCGGACGCCTCGGTGCGGGTCGCCCCGGGGGAGGTGCTGGCGGTCCTCGGTCCATCCGGCGAACGCCGGCTCGGTCAGGATGTTGCGGCGCAGGTGGTCGTACGCGGCGTTCAGCGCCGCGGCCTTGCCCGTACGGGCAGCCGGAGCCGTGCGAGACAGCACGTGCAGCCGAGGGTCGTGGATGCCGGCCAGCACCGCGGCGGGGCCGGGCGTGCTGGGGGGGGCGCCGGCCCCAGCGCCCCGCTCGCCGGCAGCCTCCGGGGCCGGGAGACGGATGCCTGAAGGGGAGGAGGCGGCGAGCGCCGAGCCGCGGCTCACGGCGGTTCTCCCCTGCGACTTCCCGGCCGCGCCGCAGCCGGGAGAGCACCGACGTCCCAGCAAAGGTAGGGAACGGCGTGCGGGGGCTGCCGGTGGGCACCTGCACAAGCGAGGGAGGGAGGGAGGCAGCCGAGCCCCTTCCCTCCTTGCCCGGGGCCAGGCAGGCCGGCTTGGCCACCCCAGCGCCGTTGGGGTGAGCAGGCGGGGATTGCTGGCTCCTGGCGTGGTCTTTTGCAAAAGGGGTGCAAAAACTTTCCTCGGCTTTGGGATTTTCCTCTCGACTCTGGGAGCTGGTGTGTGTTTTCAGGTTTGCTGCAGGGCTAAGGTGGTGTGGCAGTGGTATTCACTGGGGAGTTTCATTTTGCATGCTTACACGTTATATTCTGAAGCCTAATTAAGGTTCCGATATTTTAGATAACATTCATGTAAGCATGCACTGTCTGTAATTTTACCAGACGTTTTAAGGTATTTTCCACATACCTTTTATCTAGGCTTTGCCCCATGTGAGGTGCAAGTGCAACCCTACCAAAGCTTCTAAGCCTTGACAAGACTACTACTATGAGCAACCTTTTAACTTTTCAAATTTGACATAAACTAGATACAGAAAAAAATACTGAAGTCTCCCAGCTAGCCACAGTCCATAGTTGAAAGTTACATTTATTATATAAGAAAAGAAATCTCAGCCAAAGTGTTTAAAGGTTTATACATTTGCCTGTTCTATTCAGCTTACTTTAAAATTCTAGAGCCTGCTGTGTGAATTCTGTGTGAATCACATCTTATTTTTAAATGAATGGAATTTCACACTGAAAATATTCATGGCATATTAAAGCAATATCCATGGCCTGGCTTAGACTAACAAAGTCCAGAAAGTTCTGCATGGATGCAAAGCATTTATCCTCATTTCACCTCTGTGTCTTCCATCTCTAGGCATTTCTTCTTACAAGTTATGTAGTTAGTCATTGTTTGCCCCTTCTAGGGCTTTAGGTTTAGTGAAGTGAGTAAATGCCTGGTGGCCAAGTTCTGCTCCCAATTACTTCAGACTTTACACTGTGGTAACTCTGTTTCAGAGCTGTAGTAATCTACTCTAGATTTACCTGAATGTAACTGGATGTGGAATTTGTTTAATAGCTTCTGTCCTATTTTGTGACTTTTGTCAGCTCAGGACAGGCTTTTAATACAGCATTTGTATGTAAATTGGATAATGTACAATGTAACTGATTTCCCTTCTTTAATAGGACTTCCAGAGTTGGAAATATGGATGTAACACATGTTTTTAGTAGAGGCAAGAAACCTCAGTGCTGTTTTGTGTGACTAAAAGCTATAAGCATTCAGTTCTGATGACCTTTTTAGTGGAAATTCTAGTATGACAGAACTAAAGCTTTGGGGAAAACTATTTTATGTGTATGCTCATAAATATATTGCCTTGCAAAGTCAAGATGAGAAGGACTTTTAAAGTTTAAAAAAAAAAAAAAAAGTCTGAAAGAATTCCAGTAATGACATTCTGAAATAGAGACAACTTAGGAACAAAATAGGAAGCTCATATTTTCCTCTCTGGTGGCTGGACCTCAGAGGCTGCACATATTTCTGCCTCTAGCTTCCATGCAGTGTGAGGTGGGCTTCACCATGGTCTAGGACTCCAAGGAAAGGCCTGTGGAGAGCTGCAGGGGTTTAGCAAGGGACAGAAGATTTACTGTTTTGTAAGTCAAGTTCTTGGTTTGATCCTATTCTATGTTAATGCATTTAAGTGTGCCTTAACATATGCCTTCAGGAGGCATTTAAGTAAAGTATGTTGGCAGTGTGAGAACCTAGAAAGGCATATTTAACATTATTAAAGTCTGTAAAGGGAAAATGCCCCTTTTTTTTTTTTTTTTTTTTATTATACAGAAATTTGATTCCGGAATGAGTAGAAATGGATCGGTAAAAACTTACTTAAATACTGACACAATACTTCTAAGTGGAAACAAATTTGATAATGCTTATTTGAAGTATCACTTTTGGTAGTAGTATCCTTATTTTGGAGAAAACCTGGTTTAAGGTCTACTTTTGAATGCAGGACGCAGAGACCTGTTTGACATAGGAAGGGGAAGGTTAAGGTAAATATTCTGAAGTCTCTTCTGAGCTTCAGCCTAGTGTTATACAAAGGTCTGTAAAAACCAGTCTGTAATAAAAAGTTCTGTCACTACATTTAACTATGTTGCTTTTTAATTTCTCTTTTTTCCGAGTAAATTTCAATTGCTGCCTCTCACTTAAGCTTGGAGCGTGATGGATTTGCACTGACATACATGCATTACGTAATTCCAAGAAGTATTCATATGCAATAACGATTAAGAAAAAAGCATAAAAGGGAGAGTACATTTAAGCTGAGAGGACTGAGTCACTCACCACTTCTTCCAGTGGATGTAGCTGCGTGAAGAAGCCCATTATTTTGAAATAATGTATAGGGCATTCAAATGATGTGGAAAGGTTTGAAAGCTGTGAAACTAATCATTCCTGACCAGCAGCTGTGGACACGGTGATAAAAATTACAAGAGGTTAAAATAAAGACTGCACCTTGGCAATTACCAGATAAAGCAGTCTGCCTTGCAGGAATTATTATAGGTAAGAGAAAAGTCCGCTGATGTTGTAACGTGAGGAAGATTTTGCTCCCAACCAAGCAGGAGTGAAATTCAAGGGCGTTTGTTACTTTGATGTGCTATAAAGAAATGAAGATGCTGGCACAGGAGTGATCAGAGATGCTGCCATGCAGCAGCGTCCCATGTACTGGGAAGACTGCAGAATTTGAGTTCTCCTTAATTTTACTCCAAGGGCTTCAGCCATTCTTTGTGGAAGAAGACACTGATTTAAACTCACTGATCCTGAACAGCTGCTCCACTTTTAGTTTTCTGTACGGAAGAGAAGCTTGTAGTTTTAAGCTTTATTGCTTCTTTAAACAGGAAAACTTTTTCATATTTCAGTCTTTTTCTCATGACCATAACAGAAATAGATTCTGAAATCTTCTAGTACAAAGTAGTGCATTTACCTGTTGATGGATTTTAGAAAATACTTGCTCAAGATTTGAGGCTGTTTTACCAAATATTGCTTAAATTTTGATCTTTGAAAAAGTGGAAAGACTCTTTGGGTATGGAACTAGAAGACAGGTTTCCAGTCCTGTGAGTATGAATGTAATAGTCCCCTCCTGTCTCATCAAAGGCAAATTAGTGAAGGTTTCTGTACCGGGGTTTTGTAGGTATAATACAGAGAGAATAATTACGGGGTTGCTCTGAAAGTTGCTTTAAAAAATGAAACAGTGTGTGATGCCTGGCAACTATATAAATTCCCAAAATGTTTAGTGGAATTGTATATAGTTTTTTAAGTAATTCCTGTAAGGTTGGGCTAAGCCTTCCCGATCAACATACCCAAACACAAGTGTATCTACTCGCATGGAAATCAGTACATTAGTTATCCTATTTACTTTGCAGATAGTCTTTACTTGATGTAATTCTAAAAATCAGATTGCTCTGTAAAATCCTTTGGTTACGGCAATCCCAGTACAAGTCAGTATTACCGCAAGGATGTCAGAGCAGGCAGAGTTTGAGTACTCAGTTGCCTGTGGGTAAGTGATACCGCTTCTAAAATGTGGACAGTACAAATAGAATTTCCAGGAATAACCTCACATCTCTGCCCACATGCATCTCTGGGTAGTTGATTTGGATTCTTCAGAAAATCCACAGGCTAGCTAATTAATTCATCCCTCAATTTCATATATATCAGTATAAATACTTGGTGACAGAAGAGCTCATAAACTAATTGGAAACTTATAAAATTTGTCTCACCTTTTCCTCTATCCCGTCGTCTTCTGTTCCACAGACATATGTTGTAAATGAAGAAATTTCTATTAATGGAATACTGGACTTTACCAATTAGTCTCTCCAAGTCAAACAGCTTCCAAGACTCCAAATTTGGGTTAGCTGCTTGGGTAAAGTCGGTTGGTGATTTTTTTCTGTCCTTTTTTTGGGGTGTGTGTTTTATAACTTAGGAAAATGAGGAATAACATGGCATGAATATCGTTTAACAGCAGAACGGGAAATAGGCTGCAAGCTGCTGCTTCCCATCCATACTACCTACATGGTGGCAATAAAAAAAAAGGAAATTTACAACATCTTTCCTACAAGTCGGTAGGAAAGAGCAGAGTAAGCTGGTCGAACTGCACAGCCCCATGGGGCTTTTAATGGCTAACAGGGATTGCTTCTCTGGCAGTGGTTCTGATTCCCATTCTGTCTCCTTCAGTGGTTTTGCTGTCTGTGGAGCAGCAGCCTCACTGTATTTCACAGCTGGACACGTTAAGGTGAAACACAGGCTGTGGTCTGTGGCAGACATCTGTAGGACAAAAACCCGAACATATGTTGTGCAAACATAGATCCAGTATAAGCTGTCTCACTGATGCCTATTAACTCACAAATACTCCCTTCTATGCTTGTGAACGTGTGTGCATTTCATTATGCCTGTTTTGCTGGCGTGAAAAATGTGACAAAATTATTTGCTTCAGTTTCTGAGAGTGATTTGAGGACTTACCCTGTTTGTGCTTTTCAGGATTTCAGCAAAACCCAACCAAACAAGTGTTACTGTAGATGGCCCGCTGTCAGGGCAAAGAGGTGTTAGTGAGAGTAAAGTATCCACAGGTCTGATGTCTCCTGCATCCTCACTCCACGCTTTTATGTGCGCTGTAAGCAGATTTTAAGGAAGACCTTGAACTGCAAAATTAAAACTTTTTTTTCAATGTGTTGGTTATGATGATGCTTTTTTAGGCCGACGTTGAACAACTTAAAATCTTTTTAATGATGAGTGTACACAGAGAGGTGCACTGCTCCCCGTAATTTTAAAGGATTTAAGAATTGGGAAAACAGATTTTGGGTTTGTTCATATTCTGCAAAAGCTTCTGGAATGTCTCAGGTATTACTCTTTCCAACTTTTATAAAAACAATTTCACAAGACACTTTAAACTCTTTTTCTGGTTACAGAACTTCTGTTGTTGTGGGTGTTTGTTGTACTTCTTCAGCTGAAGGTGATATGGCATATGAAATTTCAAAATAAATATCCTAGCTCCTCCAAGTAATTATTTTATAAATAAACTGAAACTTTAATTTTGGCAAAAATGTTGACTACCAAATTTGCCACAATCCTGTGATTCTATGAAATTATCTAATGCTTTTTGGAACAAAACATGCATAGTTGTGTGGACAAAAGTGTCTTTGTGGAACAGAACATATTCTCATGCTTTTTAAGCATTTGTTCCCGATACTGAATATTAATATATATATAATGCCTGTGCCATTAATTCAGCTGCGGTTTTTTGAAATAAATTATGTTCTTGTTATAACACGTGGTGGTCTGTAGTAGCCTGCTAAAGTTAATAAGAAAGTAGTAACAATTTTCACCATCATCTTGTGTCTGAATGTTGTCTTTACATACCCATAACTTCATGAAATATTCTGCTTTCTCTCCAAAATATTAATGTTTGGTTTTAGTCCAGAGGTTGAGTTTCCTGTAAAGCTTATGGGAAAATCCTTTTCCTGGTTTTGATTAAAAAAAATAATTGTATACGTTTTCCATTGGAAATGTAGATGGGGAAAGAGGCTGCCGTTACATAAACACAACTATATAATTTGACCGTTTTAGTCTGGCCATTTCTCACTGAGTGTTTAATTACTTGGGAAATAAGATTGAACAAATATTTAATGAAATCTGATGTCTGTTTCTGGTTTCTTCTTAGTTGCTTTATGCTATTTGGTTTTTGAAGGAGCTTGTCCCCTGGTTATGTGGTGAGGCTTGTCCACTGCCGTAAATTAGCCTGAATTAACACAGCCTACACTTGCCACTACCTTTGGTGAGACGAGACTTCCTTGGATGCTTGGTTAGGCCTTAGGGGAAGTACTTCTACCCTCTATGTAAAGCAGCTTTTATTATTGATGAGAATTAGGCTTTTTGGTGGTGGGTTGCAGCATTGGTTACAAGATCCTTGATCACACATGAGCTCTGTAACCTGAACGCTCTGGTCAGTTGGAAGAAGCAGTTGCCTCTCATCTCTCAGAAGTAGGTCCTGAAATCCCAATGCTGTAAATACCCCTGAGAGTGGTTACCCAATTTGCCTACTCAATAAGGTGGAACTTTCACATACTTAAAGGTTTCTATAGTGGTTTGCAGGATTGTAGACTTTAATAACGTAACAGAGCTGATATCTCCATAAAAGGTTTTAATGCTTTAGTGAAAATTGTAATACTAATATTATTAGATCTGCTTGTTATATAAAACTTCCTGTTTTGTCTTGAAAAGTAAACATCTCCCAGACATTAAAACTTTGCTTAAAATTTGGTATAAGTTCGGTCATGTCCTAAAGCCTCCTGCAGTCTTTCTGCTGTTTTAAAAGGAGTCCTGCCTGAAACTACTCTGAGTAAAGTCTTTTTGTGTGCAGGAAATTGTGACCTGGTGTATCCTACTATTGGAGTCAGCTGGGGGAGTTCGGAGGCTGAGCGATGCAACTGCAGAGAGTTTCTGTGTCACTCCTGGCATGTGAATGTCAGTTCAGTTTGTAAATTTAAGCTTCTGTCTAATCCGCTCTGGGCTTTGCTCAGAGGGAATACAGATACTGAAAAGTAAAGCAGGATCTAGCATTAACGAGAGAAGTTAAGACTTATTAAAAACAAACGCTGTGGCTCTCATCAGAGTAGGATTTTAGTTACGCCATGGCTATTTCACCTTTAAAATGTGTAGGTATGTCATTTTCTCTTTTTCTGCTGTGCCTAAGAGGTGGCTTACCAAGGAAGAATTTGGCCTGTGCTGTGCAGCAGATTGATCAGTTATACAGGGGTATTTTTTCTCAGAAAAATACCGTTTTTTTTCAGAAATCTGTGCGTGCAGTTAGATTACATCTGTTTGTGTGTCTAATTGCCTATGCAATTACCCTTTAGAATGTGCGTCCACCTTGAGGTTTCACCAGAAGTTTTGCTTGTCTTTTCAGAGTACTTTCTGCTTTAAAACTCTATTAAAAAAAAAAAGAGAGATGTGACCTTACTTGGCACAGAAGGTCACATATCTTGGCTTTCCATCTGGTTAAGTAATTCAGTTGAAAAATGAGCTAAGCAACAGAGCCATTTTTTGTCATTTTTGTGAGTGCCTTACAAAAATACTTGCTTGAAATGCTTTCACTTCACACTTCTTCACAGCTACTTTCCTGCCCAGTGCTAAGCACAGTCCTGTCTTCACCGCATATTTTGCCTCAGAAAAAATGAATAGCTGTTTCAGGGCTGGCATACATAGGAACATTCAGAAAAAAAACCATTCCAAATTAACTGCATGGACATTCTGGCCTGTTAATTTGAGCTAACTTCAAGAGTGTATTTATTAAATCACATTGAAATGTGTTGTGGATACTTCTGTTTGGAAGTGACTTGTTTGCTTAGCCAATTTCTGAAGTAAATGAAACAAAACCGTTTTACGGTGACTTTTGAACTCTACTTATGGTTTAACGAATACATTTTAAAAGCTTATTCAAATTAATCTTCCTAAAGGTTCTAAGATTTGGTAGGGTGAATGGTGAGGTTACCACGTCTCATCCCCTGTTCTGCTCCTCTCCTTAAGCTGCTGGACAAAGAGTAGCAGAACACCGTGTGTGTCTGCTGTGCACGCCGGGTAGTTCACACACAGCACGTAGTGCAAACTTAGGTGCAGAGAAAGCAAATACTGTGAACTGGAGAGCCATGAGGAGCAGACGGATTGCTTACTGTGCTGCAGCCATGGCCGTCCTTGGGAGAAGGTGAGGCAGGCAGCAAAAAGGGGTAATGTCCTCAGCAAACGTTTCCTGACGTCTTCAATTGAAGGAGTTGGTAGGACTTGGACCAATGGAATGAGCGTCTCCGTGTAAACGAGCTTTCTGTCTGCAAACTGTGAAGTAGGAGTGTGCTCTTTCCTGGAAATTTGCAGAAAGTAAAGGTGTTAAGTTAAACTGTTTAGTTGTTTTGTTTTTAAGTTTCTATTTTCCTAATACCGAAGGTGTGTATTCCAAGAGAAGTTGCCATGGAATAAGATGGGATGTACACAACACCCGATGTTCTACACTGGCTACTGTGTTGGGTATTACTGAATGTTCTTGTTGCGCATTAAGTAGTTCATTATCCTGGAGTGTTGAACCCGTTAGACATGGGAGGAGTTACTGAGTGTTTGAATTTGCACTGTAAATTCATACCCTCAATTAATACAGTGCAGCTTCTTTGTTTAGATAAGCTCTAAAAGTCCTTTTTCATTCAGGCATTCCTTGAATATCTTTCCACACTTCCAGTAGTACCAAACCACTGTTTCTGGTGGTGTGGATATGCCTGTTGCCAAAGATACTCCTGCAGTGAAGCCATCCTGCAGAATCTGTGTGCGAGAGGAAATTCCAAATGCAGTTAGTAGTGGGATAAGACGCTCTTCCTTCTCTGGAATTATGATTACATTCTGTACAGATTGATTTGGATGAACATACAGAATCTTTCTCATTTATGTGGTTCTGGCTGGGAACACTGACTACTTTTCAAACCTAGGGTGTAGTAATGCATATTAAACTCCTTTGTAACCTTTAAGTAGCTATGTATCATTCTCTTCTCTAATTTAGTCCCAATAATTTGGAATTTTCCTGGTAGTAACCTGCAGCAAGCCCCAAAATATGCACCCTTGAACATTCCTGATGCTTCCCAAACTAAATACTCCCTTTCACTAACAGAACAGATCACGTCCTTTGGCGTGGGCTCTGCTCCTGACCTCAGAAAAACAGTCTTGAAAATGAATTCAAACAGTTCAGTGCTGTTGGAAACAACTTTTTTGGACATGCTACTAGGTGTTGGTCTCTACTTTCTTCTGAGGATACATGGTTTTGTGCCTGGGATTCTTCTGTCAAGTACAAGTGTTGCTTCATAGACTTGTAACCATTCATATTCTGTCTTCTGCTCAGGTGAATTAAATGTTTCATGCTTACAGAATATTAGGACTTTAAAAACTTTTTTTTTTTTAATGCACTTCTTTTCCCTGCTGCATTCTGTCTCTGCCTTTGTGGAGCTGAGAACTGGCCCATTTCACCTTTCTGGTTTGCATTTTATTCTGGCAAATATTGTGTAATATGTAAGCTTGTATATATTTGTCTCTGCTATTTGGCATTTTCACATACATTTGAAAAAGTCCAAGAAAGCCCAAGTGTTTCAGGATATTTGAAAACGCAAGTGTTAGGTTATTTTAAAAATTGATTAACTGATGTTTATTTATAGCTTATGAAGAGAGAAGTGAATGGACAAATGTTGCTTGGACAGTTGTTGTACCTTCTTATGGCAGTAGATTTCCAGATGCTTCCAGTACAATAAGATGAGGATGGGAAGTAAAATGATTTGTATGATTTAGTAAATAGTAATGGACTAGGAAGAGAACTTCTATTTCCTTGTTGCAGAAGTGGTGCTGCCTTAGTGGGACCGCTCTGCTACCTTGTTCCTTAAACTGTCAGAAGAAAAAGAATACTGTGGAGTGGAAGGATGTGGAAGCCACACACCCTACAAAAGCCCAGGAAAGTTTCACACCTGATGTTCAGCCATCGCGATGAGCCCTGGTTAAGACTTACAGAGAGGGAACGCGCTGGTCTGTGCCCGCTCACTTCAAACGTGGAGCTCCTCTCCTCTTCTTCCTCGCCTTCACACCGGGCCCTTGGGGGGATCGTGCTCCTCCTCGATTTTGCATTGAAGACTCTAAGTCTGTGCTCTGCTGCAAGCGATCTCTGGCCTCCCCCTGCCCACCCACCACACATCGCTGCCCTCATGCTACCGTCTGTTAAAGACATGATTAACTGGATAGGAGACGTGGTCCAGGTGGAAAGGGGTCAGGTTTTTTGCTGTGGTAGGATGAAGGCTCTGATCAGTTCCCAGACCTTGCAGGTCATCTGCCTACACCAGTGCTGTTCTGGCACAAGTGAGAAGTCAGGACTGTCTTTTTTAGGGGGGCACCATAAAATTAGGTCAGTTTTAGCCCAGAACTGTGCCCTGAGCGTGCGGCTGGATGTGGTGCTGTCTAGTACAACTGCAGCTCCTGCAGAAATAAGTGAATTTCTGTTGCATTTCTGTACCTATTCATACACTTCCTCTGTTGTTGGGCAAGAGAAGTCCAGTAAACTTATCTGATGGAAAATAAGTTTTCTGTTAGATGAGCTTGTTGGACTGACTGACCTTGTGGCCGCACAGTTACAAGATTCGGTGGAGAGGAAGCTGAGGAAATGAGGGGCAAGGGGAAGGAGGCAAACAGGAGCCCTTCTTTTAGGGAAACCCCACAGTTACACCAGATTGGAAGATGCTGGAGACATTATATTGCACCACATCTGAATATTTAAAATAACAATTACACTACAAGTAAAGTTTAGGTTCAGTGGTTCTTTCTTTCCTTACGTTTCTAATTAATTGCTTTTGAATCAAGTTTTCTTTGACGTGAAGGGGAAATGTAATAATCAGAATTACTTTGTCATTAACAAAACAAAGTCTTTTCATTCTTTTGAATACTTCTGGTTTTTTAGTTATGTTGTAAAATGTTTCTCTTTTTTGCGTGTCTGTAAAATCAATCTTAATTATGGAGTTTTGCAGTATCCACAGAGATTAGCTGACTGGGTGGGCATAAAAACCAAATGTAAAGTAATATGCATAATAGTGCTACATTTTATTTATTGAATAAGATTTTGACATAGTAAAAGTGGACATATTAGAATTGTACTTTATTTTACTATTAAAAAGAAGTGTCCTAAAAATCGGAACGTAGTTGTTTTGACATTTGAATACGTTTATTTTATGTCATAGATGACTCAAATTCCCTGCAGCCTGCTGACTGTGTTAATTTGCAAAAGCTGTAAAAGGCAGGCACTAAAAAAGTCGCAGACTGCGCAGTGTGCCTGTCAGCACTGGTTACATGCTCATTACCTCCTAGTCCTCTCGTTTGGTTTGTGTCCTGGTTCCTTGTCCTCGGAAGACATGTGTGTGCTACTTTGTCCTGAGTTGCTGCCTAGGAATTAAGGGAGCTCTGATGGTTCTCTTCTCTTCCATCAGCTCAGATCTGAGTGAGGGCACACAGGAATGAGTTAAAGCGCAGGTTGCAGGTAGATGCTGGGCTAATACAATGTATAGAGTGACTGAGAGCACGTGTGTGGTGATACCCTTGGGATGGCAGGAGGGAATGTATGGCCCCGAAGGGTCCATTTCATCCAGAATATTGGTGTCTGTGGATTTACTGAGCACTTGCCTCTGTGCGTCCATCTCCTGGGTGAGTGCCACCAAGCAGTGATTGATCATTTGCCAATTCATTATCCATTCTCCCACCTTGGCCCTCCGACAGAAGAGTTTGGGGTATGAGGGTCTTAGTTCAAGCTCAAATCAGACAACCTGGTAACATTAACATGTAGGAAAAGGGGAGAGTGGTGTGGGAAAACAGAGAATTGTTTGTTCACCAAGACTATTTGGGGTTTAACAGTACTACTTCTACTTGAGTGCACCCTCAGCAAGTCGCAGACGGCACCAAGCTGTGTAATTCAGTTGACATGCTAGAGGGAAGGGATGCCATCCAGAGGGACCTTGACAGGCAGACCTTTGCAAACCTCAGGAAGTTCAGCAAGTCCAAGTGTAATCCTGGGCTGGATCCAAAAAAGTGCGCACAGAAGGTTCAGGGAGGTGATTCTGCCCCTCTGCTCTACTCTGGTGAGACCCCATCTGAAGTACTGCATTCAGCTCTGGAGTCCCCAGTGTTAGAGATC
>JAVSBS010020395.1:255866-271132 GCA_033124195.1 Coracias cyanogaster | reverse complement strand
TGGACCTGCTCTAGCAGGTCCAGAGGAGGGCCATGAAGATGATCATGGGGCTGGAGCACCTCATGAGGACAGGCGGAGAGAGTTAGGGTTGTTCAGCCTGAAGACTAGAAGGCTCCAGGGAGAACTTATGGAGCCTTCCAGTACTTAAAGGGGACCTATAGGAAAGATGGGGAGGGACTCTTTATCAGGGAGTGTAGCGATAGGTCAAGGGATAATGATTTTAAACTGAAAGAAGGTAGGTTTAGATTAGATATTAGGAACAAGTTCTGTATTGTGAGGGTGGTGAGATACTGTAACAGGCTGCTCAGAGAAGCTGTGGATGCCCCATCCCTCAAAGTGTTCAGGCTGGATGGGGCTTTGAGCAGTTTGGTCTAGTGGGAGGTGTCCTTGCCCATGGCAGGAGTGTTGGAACAAGGTGATCTATAAGGTCCCTTCCAACCCAAACTGTTCTATTAGTGTATTAGTACAGAACGCAGCAGTATTCTTTTCTTTTGTACCTCTTTTCTCTCTAGCACTGAAGGTGAAACAAGCGCTAGTGTGTGGTTGCTATCAGGAGCTCAGGGTGCTCAGCCATGGTACAGCGAAAAGAGAACTGCTGGAAGGAGAGAACAGTCTGTGCCATGTTAGCCAGAGATGTTGGGATACCCAGTAAAGCACTGTGGAGCTGGACAACTTTCCAGAGCTGTTGCTTTTTCCCCCCACTTTTTAATTAAACTTTGAGCAAATAGTGAAGTGTATAGAATGAGTGCTATAAAGAACGCTTTTTAAAGTTCGTAAATACTATTGCATTGCCATTTATGTTTGTTTTCAAAGAGAAAACTTGTTGGTTTTAATTTATGGAGCTTTGAGTTGCAGCACATTTTTTTCTTTTTTATGATTTCACTGTTAGTAAATGCGTGCTGTGAAGGTGTGAGCATAAAGGTTTGAGTGTATTTTTGTAGAAAGGACAAGTCTAGATACAAGACTGTGATTAATAACTGAATAAAACCAGGCTTCATAATGTTATTTAGAGATTAGAGATTCCTGTGCCAAATATTGCTTGATTGCTGTGAGGAACAATGCTCTAAATGCAAGGAATTAAAACTGCATTTGTCTGAAGTCTGTGAACCGCTGCAGGCAGCCCCTGGACGTGTGCTCAGAAGAGCACTGCTGGAGCAGAAGAGCAGCCACTGCTTGGAGGCAGATGCTGCTTCTGCCTCAGATCGCCCAAGCATTTGGCTGCCAGTTTTCTGGTGGTTTACTATTATTATCTGCTCTGGAGTGTGGAATTTTACTGTCACGCCACTCTAATCCCGTATCATCCTGCGTTTCCTGTGTGAGGTCTGTGAAGGAAGAGTGGTCGCTGTCTTTGAAGGCTCTGTGACTAGGAGGAATGTTTTGAGCAGGGCTACAAACTGGTTTTGCCTGGCAGGATGATGGTGGCAGCAGATACTGCCAGTGTGCAGCAGCTCCCTGATTTGGTCTGGGTTGCAAAGAATTTGAAGTAGTTTCAGTTTCAACAGGGAGTTGAGTTCACACCTCTCTCATATAAAAAGACTTGATTTCATGCAGTCATAAATTTATTGATGTCTGACTTTTATTTCACCTGAAATGGGTTGAAAGAATGTTGGGCAAGTATGTAAGTCTCCTCCTCTTTTGGCCTGTAAGGTTCAGGGACATTTCAAAGAATCACAGAATGATAAGAGTTTGATGGGACCTCTGGAGGTCATCTGGTCCAGCCCTGCTGCTAAAGCAGGTTCACCTAGGGCAGGTCACACAGGGTCACATCCAGATGGGTTTGTGGAGAAGGAGACTCCACAACCTCTCTGGGCAGCCTGGGCCAGGGCTCCATTGCCCTTACAGGAAAGAATTTTTTCCTGATGTTGAGGTGGAACTTCCTGTGTTCCAGTTTGTGCCCATTGCCCCTTGTCCTGTCACTGGGCACCACTGAAAAGACTGGTTCCATCCTTTTGACACCCACCCTTCAGGTATTTATAAACATTGATCAGATCCCATCTGAGCCTTCTCTTCTCCAGGCTGAACAGCCCCAGGGCTCTCAGCCTTTCCTCCTAAGAGAGATGTTCCAGTCCCTTAATCATCTTTGTAGTCTTCGCTGGACTCTCTCCAGTATTTCCCTGTCTCTCTTGAGCTGGGGAGCCCAGAACTTGAAGAGATCAGTGTAAAATCTGATGAGATCTAGAAACCCTTTTGATTGCAGAAGGAAAATGCATTGATTTCTGAAAGCTCTCTTGAGAAGTGGAAAAGAAAAATGGATTAATCAAAAATTGGTGTATGGAATGGAAAGTGTGAAGTTACATCTTGGAAGTTACTTCTGTTATATGTACTTTTAGAAGATAAAGGCAGAAGTAGTTGTAACCTTTGTAAGTATGAATTACACTTCTCTTTAAAGCATTTGCAAAAGATGAATGTTCATGTTACGGTTTTCGGTTTTCAGATGAAGAAGTTATGCTTGCTTACTGGAGTTGCCCTCCACAGAGTCACCTCTCAATAGGGGTCTGTAGCACATGTATTTTTGCTTACTTTGACCTTTTTTTTAAGAAGGAGAGAAAAGAATATTGAAAAAAAAGAAAAGTATATAATATTGTGCGTTTCTCAGGGAATAGACTAGTTGATAGTTCTGGGCTATGTCAGGGTGAAAATGAAACTTTGTATTTTTGACAATTGATCTGTTAGCACCTATCAAACATGATTTCAAGTCGTGGGAAGTATTTGAAGATATTCCTGCCAAATAGTGGCATACTCAGTTCATTCCCCACCTTGGAAATTATTGCTTATTTTAGCAAAATATTCTTCTGGCATCTGTAGTCTCTGTGAAATAGAACCAGTAGGGTTCTTTAATGATAATATAAATTAATTTTAATATAATAAAACAATCCAATCCCCTGTGTCAGAGCATCATAATTAATTCATTGTAGTGTCAGTCTGCTTTCTTTCATGCTGCTTTTTCATTTTCTAATAGAGGTTACAGGAAGAGGGAAAGCATAACAGGACACTGAGAATGTAACTAATTTACATGGAGAAATATAATAATAGTAAAGTAGTAGTGAATTTCCTTTGGGAAAACAAGATTTTTTTTCTCTGGTACTGTTGTTCTTCATAAAATGTTATGTGCTTTGACCTTGTGGTTAATGGCCTTAATAGAGTCGTTTTGTAGACTTAAAATCACTACAGGATTTTATATATTTTCCTTTTGCTTGTTATCCCTTGATAATTTTATTTATACTGATGGGAAACATAAATTTCATTTCCATTTAGATAACCGACTTGTGCTAATGCTAAGAAGTTACAAACAATTCTAAAGCTTTTGTAGACTCTACAACTGAGGACAGTGAATTGACATTTTCATTCTGTATTTAAAATAATTTGCGCTTTTTGTCCTTACAGTAACTGCGACACCAAAAAACCCCCTTTCAAATCCCTGAAGCAAGAATCCCGTAAATAAACATGTGGGAGTTAAGACTGTGTCACATATTTTATATTTTTCCTAATGGAAGAGTGAGCAAGTAGTTACTAAATGGCTTTTCTTGTGTCTAACCTGCTTAATAGAGCTCAGGTAGAGGCTGATGTTATGCTTCCTAATCTCATTGTTTTAGCAGTGTTTCTGGTGGTACATCATCCATCCTTAGACTGCAGTGAGAGCCTTGCACATCTTGAGGATGATTATCAGTCTTGTCAGAGGGGACGTCTTTGCTGTCAAACTCTTCTCAAGGCTTTCTGAAAGTCAAGAAGTTACAGAAATCTAATATTATTTATACAAGTATTTAATGTTTTCTCTTTTCACTGCAGGGTTACATTTCTTGTTCTTTTTTAATTGCGGCCATGCAGTACGTATAAAAAACTACCATGAATTACAAAAGAAGCAAGAGTAAAATCTCCAAATACATTTGTATTTATTGCATTATCTCCCTAAAGAATAAAGCTTTGCTGTAGGTGAAGAACTGCCTACACCAAAGCTGGGGGGAATGAGTTTTTTTGGGGGGGTTAGTTTTTTGTTTGGTTGGTTTTTTAAGTGCCTGAAGAGTCTGGGTATGGAATTTCACATGGTACTGGTTGGATGATGTAAAGAAGAACTGTCTGGCATATATTTATATGTACACACATAGCTTCTTAAATGCTAAGCGCAGAGAATATATTTTTCTGTCAGGTCTGGATCATGACTTACAGTTGATGGAGTCGAGCTTCTAAGGTATAACCAACAGTAGCTTGCTGATGTTAGGATGAGAAAAGTTAGTTACAATTTTGTACTAACTTCATTCTGATATCACAGCTGCTTGGATAAGAACCAGTTTCCCCTTAAAAAAGGGAATCGTAATCATTCTGTGCTAGCTGGCAACCACCCTTCTTTGGCGTGAAGAAGCAACAAGGACAGACGATGCCAATTTTTATAATCCAACTTGAGGCACTGCTCCGATGGGGTGTGTATCTGAGATTGTTCTGTCTTTGTGTCCAGAATATTTGTTGCCCGTGGGTACACATGTCATGCCTCTGGTGGTAGAATCCCTCTGGACAATATCTAAGAATATTTTGTGCTGTTTTACAGATTACACACATCTCTGTCTTGCAGCCGTTTTCAATGGAGGAATGGGCTAAAATCTTTTTGTGGATGGTGGAAGACCTAGTCTTCTTGTACAGTTTCTCTCCAGCCTGTGGTAGTACGGGGCATGTCATGGTGGGGTTTGTAGCTTACCACCACAGGCAATTCTGTTGGCCCAGCTGAGGGAGTGGGGCATGTGAAGAAGTAAGAAATCTCAAGGTAATATTGCCTTTTTTCCACAACATGGTCTGAACATGGTTCAGGCAATTCATTGCCTAAGCTAGAATGGGGTGGTCCTACAGGAACTGAACTGAACAGAACCTCTATAGAAAAATACATCTTTGGAGATAATTGCAGCATGACCCACTGGTCACTGACTTTCAGTAGTGGTGACTGAATGAGAGAGCCAGTTCATTTTGAAGACTGAAGGCTCTTTTTCTCTATATAAATATATATATCTCTCAATGAATGTTATTAATGGTTGGCTGAAATGTTTAAACTCACGAGTATTACAATGATACAAAAAGCAATATAGAAATATTCTCCTGATAAAGAATTTTAACTATGGAATTTAAATTATTTGCTTCATGCAGATGTGTCACCCAGTGCCTAAAATTTGCTTTCTTTCCGCTAGCTGGAGGTGTTTGGTAGAGCTTATAGGTAGATATTTGCAAGGAGGTTCTATAGTCATTTGAAATAAGTTATTATGCCTGCGGTGGGTGAACACTAGAGGGCTCTTTAGACTAATGCAAAAGGATACAATGTCATGTTTATAATCCAGGACTAGTCTGAGGCATTTTGTTATCTTGAATTAAATCATCAAAACCACTGCTTTCACAAATAAATCAGTGTCTTTGAAAGAAGAGAGCTATAGCCTGTTGTTATGTGGCAAGTCTTTGAGCTTTAGAGAAGTAGGGCCTTTGTGTAGCCAACTAACTGGTGTAAATTTTACATTTTTCTGCTTAGCAGTCAAGGTATTTTCATGTTCCCATTCCAAGTGTTTATTTCTTTCTGCTTGTCTGTCCACCTTTAAATTTCTTTCTTTACATGGTAGCTAATTTACAGCAGCTCTTGTGTTATGAAGCCCAAATCTGAGCAGCATCGTGCTATATTATGATTACTGTAGGCAGAGGTGAGTGTAAAATGTAGCTATGCTTGTTGAGAAGTGTTTGTCGATCGCTTTATGTTTGCTTTTCAAAGAAGGGTCAAACATTATGTATTTTGTGGATGTCAAGAATGATTCTTAGCTAGTGTGAATTTCTAGTGCAGCCTGGAAAGGCTTTGTCATCTTACACTGGCTGAAATTTGGACCCAGTGTGTTTATTCCGATGTTAAATGAGACCATTTGGGAGGGAGGGGGGAAAGCTGCAAAACCTGCTCTATGATGAGGAAAAAATGTAAAATAGGACAACTTTATAAGCTGTAAGAGAGCAGCGGTCTCGTTGTCTTGGTTTACACAATCTTTGTAATCAAGTGTATTTTTTTCATATATCCTCATGATTTTTCCTTGTAAAGTGGCTGTTGTGCCTAATTTGTTGTAGTGTTCTTCAACGACACTGTGGTGCTGTAGGAGATAATTGATATTAGAGGAAGGGAGAGACACTACAAATTGAATTAGTTATTATGGTACCCAATTTACATCACGCTAGTCAGCATGATTTTATATTGTCAGAGGGAAGCCTGAAATTATGCACTAAAGTTAATACATCTGTGCTTTAAAATTTAACTTTTCAAATGTACAGACTTGTTTCAAGAAGAGTTTGTGGAGATCAATGAGTAGGCTGCTTGTTTAGAAAAATGAAGGGCATTTTTTTCCCTATGGCAAGTCAGTCATTGAAGAAGCAAATAGCACTTGAAAGAGGTTGAGATAGTTGGCTTGTGGGTCTGAGGTTCTAGAAGCCAGCAGAGATTTTTGTGTGTCAAATAATTACAGCAGCAGAGTAATTTTACTTAAGAGACTTCCTTTGGCTGTCAAACACTCCCCATTTTCTTGGATTTTCCTGGCCTGGCTGTACTATTTCTGGTCACAGGTATACGGAACTTATTTTTAGCCCTTGGTGTGGTGGTTCTGTACAAAACACTCAGCCTCCAAGTGGAATTTTTGGAAGCAAAGAATGTAATGGTGTAGTGGGCATAAGAGTCAATCTGTTTGAACTGTTTCAAGATCAAAGAGGGAGGTTTCCATTTGGCTTTTCTTTGAGATTCCTGAGAGGCTATGAATTTACAAGGGAAAACTAAACCAGTCAGGGAAAATCCTGGCTGATGGTGAGTGAAGTGTTACCTGACCAGAACAGCCTGCAAAGAGAGCAGGGAAAGGACATTGTTGGTTCATTTTATAATTTTCTCTCCTTCAAGTCCCATCAAGCTCACATTATTGTTCTTACATGCCAGAAGCTCTTAAGGGAAGCTGGAGAAAAGGCATGTATGGAGAAAGGTATCTAAGGGCGCTAGGAGGAGGATTAGGGTGCGAATGAGAGGGTGATGGGGAAAGGGGATACAGCGCTGAAAAGCAGTACGCAGAGGGGTCCCCTGTACCAAGGTCTGACTGGAGGGAGAAGGGTGGGAAGGAGTAAAAGAAAACCTGCTATGGGCTCAGATTGTCCCTGACAGCTCCTAAACCTTCTCCTCCACTCAGAACCCTGTATAACTCCTTGCTGGTACCCATTGCCTGGGGATACTTGGTCTGGAATCCCTCCAGACCTCTTTCAGGTCCTCACCTTTACTCCCCTGCAGTCCAATAACTTCACCGCTTACCATGACCAGACTCCTAGCACCTCCACCCCACCTATACCCCTGCTCTGCTGCTGTTCCCAAATTCCATATTGCTGGCCCAAATTACTTAATTTCTTCTCATCCTCAGGGCGGTGACATTTAGTTTTTGCCTATCTTTCTGAGGAGCCTTGAAGTGATTCTGTGGATCATAGCATGGCTCTCTTTCCCTAAACACCTCTGATGTTGTACCTCACAATTACCAGAGTCAAAGCAATTTCAGTTTTCTCTGAGGATAAATGCACGGCCTGTGTTGAGCACATATGTGTAGCTCAGTTTATTGCACACAAACCAAATTAAAGCTCTGGACATTAGACTTCATTAAAGTACCTTCTGGACACTATATGGCCAAAGACACTAAGACACATCCGGCTGCTATATTTCTACTCATCGTCACTGATGAAGCACGATGCATGTGGTGACTTGGATTAGAAAATGACAGGCTTGGATCTGTCTCAGCTGCTGCTTCTAGCTATCATAGAACCAAAATAGCATAGGCTGCAGCACGGTTCGTAAAGCTTGCGAAACACTTGGCTAGTGAAAATGCCAGCCAGGTATCGAATACTTTGGCAAGAAGGTTCCTTTAATATAATCAGCAGTTTATCCCATGAATGGAGGTCAGGATTTAAGGAGAGCCTGTGTTGGCACTGGGCGGAACAGACTGAATGCTCAGTGAAAAGAACATCATAAATTTAAAAACTATTTCAGGCTTCTGTGTCATAATTCTATTTCGCTAGACTTTGAATACAAAATAAAATACAAAATATTGTGATGCTGGAAGGCTTGAGCTCATTTGTTTACTCAGTTCTTGCTAGTGTGAACTAATATATACACTCCCTACTTGAAATAGCATATTTTAATATTTTTAGCTTTTGCAATTCTAGGTCTCAGAGCAAGATTCAAATAATTGCCGAGAATTGCAACATTTCAGGAGGAAGCTAAATTGTGCCAAATAGAGTCAGGAAAGGTTAATGTATTTCACGTTATTAGAAGACAAAGATTTACATTTGGAAGAGTCAAGTAATTCTAACATGCTAACTTGTCTGAGGATAAATTATAAATCACTACCATTAGTTATCATTAAGACTGATACAGAACTTTGAAGGAGAGTATTTTTGTTCTCCATTACATAAATAGTGAAACAAAAGATGGTTGTAGACAAGGAACATTCAACAACATTTCTGTTAATAACATTTTGAAAAAATAATTAAATGTATCATTCTGACATTTTGTAAAGAAAAAAAATTATGCCAAGCTTAATCATCATCAACAAATGAAAAATTAAAAGCACATTCAGAGCTCTGGCTTTCTAATGAAAGAAAATCAAGTGGGGATCTTAACAGATATGGGGAATCCTCTTTCATATATAATATTATTTGCCTTAATGCCTTTTTTTTTCATTTAGAACGAGTTATATTAATATTGTCCTTCAAAGGCTTGGCTTTTCCTAGAAGAAAAGGTAATGTGCTCCCGGATTGTGCAGGCAGCATGTTCATGTCAGACCCTGACTTCTGCCAGGAGGAATTGGTGGTGATGGTCCAAAACCAGTTCTTGTTCTTTTGTGTGCTGATAGAGGTGGAAATGCTGAAGAAGTCTGTGGGTCTGTGGCTTTAAGTTTTGGAAATCTGCAGATATCTACTAAGACATATGAAAAAACATAATAAGTGCTAATCCCGTTTCATAGAAATGCAGTTTATTGATAATCTAAGAAAGTGGGTGTTGACCTCTGTAATCACAGCTAAAAACTTCTCTGTGATAGCTATACAGATATGTTTCTCTCCATCCATTACCTGAACTTGATGGGTCTCAGTTTTCAGCTCAGTAGTTCAGCTGAGTAGTGGGAAATTTTATGTGGGTGGTGGTAAAAAAATAACCTTAGTCCAGTGGAAAGCGTATAAGCGCTCTCTAAACCCTGCACATCCACGGCTGTGTCCCCATTTTCCTGCTCCTGCCTTTTCTTTAATTTTCAGGGGACAGCCGGTCCAAAGATTCCTGAAGACAGGCTGGATCCTGTAGGTTTGCCCCCAACTATCCATGTTGGAAGACAGGGCAGAGGACCTCGGTCTGAGGCAGCAGCACTAATATTTTTAGATGGCTTCTTAAAGGCTTCAATAAAATGCATAAAACTCAGCCACACCCTTACTGGCTATTTTCTCTCTTTTGAGTTAACTGTGTAACTAAGCTTCCAAAAGCAGAAGTTGTGCAATGGAAAATAATTATACCAGGACATTTTTGAAAGATGAATTTTCTGATAACTCTGTCATGCCGATGTGCGTTCTGAAAAGGAACACCAAGCAGCATTCCAGTGGGCTTTGGAAGAGACTAGGTTTTTAGCTTCTGAAGAAAACACAGTGTGTGCAACAACTCTGTCTGCTTCTTTGTCCATCCATCTTCACTATAATGATGTCGGGACTCTCTGCCCAGCTTACAGTGGTTTCTGCTAGACTGGAGGAGACAGAGCTCAGGTTCATCCTGTTCCACTGCCGCTGGTCACCCATCTGTGCAGATGTAGCACTAGGCTGGCAGGAGCTGGGTGGAAGAAGGAGGGTGAGGGTGGTGACTCTAGGAAGGGGGAAGATATGGAGAAGAGGTGGTGGAGGAGTGCTGTGGAAGGACACTTAGAAGGAGAGGGTGGACTTGGAAGGGTAATGGAGCATTGGAACAGGTTGCCCAGAGAGGTTGCAGAGTCTCCTTCTCTGGAGACTTTCAAAACTGGTTTGGATGTGTTTCTGTGTGGCCTGCCCTAGGTGACCCTGCCTTGGCAGGGGGGTTAGACTAGATGCTCTCCAGAAGTTCCTTCCAACCCCTACCGTTTTGTGAGAGAGCTCTGTGTGTGAAGGAGAAGTTCAGGTATTGTGCGAGTAACGACTGCTGTGAGGGAACTTAGGGAGCTGTGTGGCACTGCAGGGCTCATGAACTGTGTTACACTGTAGGTGCTAAATGTAGGATGAAATTCGATAGGAAACCAGACTTCACGAGTCCTGCTGCTCCCAGGGTGACTTGCCCAACGGCAGGCACGCTTTGACATATGGTTGTAGTCTTAAGATACTAACAGAACTTTCAGTGAATGGCTTGATGACTGAATGCTTTCTTTTCCTCCAAAGATACATTTTCATTTCTGCAGAAAATTGAATTGTTGAGGGCCTGCTGTGGATAGAAAGCCTGTAATTTATCGGGGAGCTGCACTGGTAGGCATATCTAATCTGTCTAATCCATTGGCATTAGCATTGACTAGACAAAATCTTGAAAGCATAGCTAAGCCTTCTGGTGATAGAAAAGCGCCTACAGCTAAATAGATTTTTTTTGTTGTTTCTTGAGATTTATAGCTCACATATGTTTGCTATACAACAAACTAGATTCAACTGAATAATATTACTGTAACTTAGTTAAGGCTTTCTATTGACAGTATAAATCATGAGGGCAAAGCTAAATTCCCTTTTGTGTGCCTCTAGAATGCTGTTATAAAAATACAGCTCTCTGTGTTTATAGTTCTTGACAATAGTTTAAAAGAAAGCACAGGCAGTAGTCTTACTGGAAGGGAATTTTAAAAGCGAGACTGGTGTGTAGTTGCATCAGAAGGGAATTTCAAAGTCAAGCCTGGTTTGCACCTGTGAAGAGCCATGGTTTAGTGAGGAAGCTACAGCCAGTCTGGCAAAAAACAACAACAAAAGAGTGAGCTGTAGTTTGGTGAACTGTTTGGTGCTCTGGATCTCAGTGGCATTTATCTCACAAGCGAGCAGCTGGGAACAGCAGCAGGTTCCTCCTCCAGCAGCATCTCTCTGAATTCAGTTAACAAAGATCCTCATGAACCTGTTTGGTGGAGTCTGAAGAGACGACGTGTTAAACCCTGTGATAGCTGGTCCTTGTTGCACATCTTTTCAGACATTGTACCCCTTTTACACAGCAGTTCATTTTTCCTCAGTCTCCTGGTACCAGACACTCTTCAGTTACCAAAGAGCTCTTAATTTGCTCTCTCTCTGTAATGTCTCCTGGTTCTTTGCTGTAGCAGCTCTGACTAGGCAGTCTCATATTTTATTGACTGTTCCCCTTTTAAGTTAGGGTAAATATGAAACCTAAACAGTGTTTTCAAGTATTCAACATTTTTTTTCTTCCCAAAGAGCCACTAACTGGTCAGAGCTGATTTTCAGGTGACTTTAGCATGTTCCTTTAGCACTGTGCTCAGCGGCTTTTTGAAGGAGCTGGGGTACAGGAGCAGGGGGCTCTTCATTTTTTCCCCTCCCTTGGAAAGCCTGTTGGAAATTCCCACACAGTGCTAGTGCGCGTTAGTGATTTTGCCTTTGTAGAGTTGAAAAAGCTCATTGACAACCCTCAGGTTTGTTTTGCACATCATATTAAGACAATGTAATTGTATGATCACAGCACATAGCATATATACTTGATGGAAGGCTGTCAGACACTCCAAATATTGATAATGTGCTGTGTGAGCTTTTTGCCTTTCAGGCTAGACGCTGCTGTCAGCTGCTGCTGGTTTTATTGTAGTTTTATCCAATGTAAGGCAGCTCTCCTGAGAGGAAGTCCCCAACTGTAGCACAGGACAGAAAAGGCCGAAGAGCTGCGGGGAGCACAACTGGACTGATTTGGTGTTCTTGTGGTGGGTGTCGGTATGGTGGGAAGGGACTGGGGGGAAAAAAAAGAGAGAACTTGTTCGGTTGGGGCTGGCTGAGAAAAATAGAAATTGTTCCCACTTAGAGAGAGGAGGAGCTCTGGAGGCTGTGACACTTCTCCAAGGCAAAAAGCTTTCCCAGAGTCTAAAAACATGGCAGGGCAATGCTCAAGGGGAGATTTGAGCTTCGGGGTAGTGGAGTACCCTGCTGCACATGTGAAGTTTCAATTGCTCTGCCAAGTAGTTTTGAGAATCAGCCACTTGACTGAAGGCAGGCTTCCTAAAGGCAGTGTTCATGAAGACTTCAGTGACTCAGATGGACTTTGAAAAGGAGAAACGTTGTCTAGCCAAAGACTGAGGTAGTTGATCCTTTGCTGATTGTGTTAGCAGGGTTTGGGACTTTGTATCTGAGGAAAGGTAGAGCTTCGTGGGACACTGCAAGGGGGCTAAGTCAGGGGATCTGCCTGTCTGTAACCTTGCTATTGCCAACCCTGCATCCTTCTGTGTCTGTGCTGCAGGAAGCTGAACCACACAGAGCTGTTCTTCCAGAATGGTCTATGGAGCACTGCTTGATTTCATGGCGCTTGAACACTCTGCTTTGTTCCTAACTCCTAACCAAGAGCTAATCCCTACTAGAATAGCTTCTTCATATCATTTTTCAGGACAATCAGTTACTGAAGCTCCAATTACAAATGCCAGGGAAAGTTCCTCTCAGTTGTGTCAGCAAAATGGCTTCTTTTTTTAAGGTGGCTCACACAGTGGAGGAAAGCTACACGTCAAAATACAAACCCTGCCAGAAGCACCTCCGCAGCGAGGTGTTGGCAATGTCCGTGTCGTGGTTAAGCAATCAGAGCACCCTACTGATTACTAAAACAGGTTCCTCAGAGACCTCTCTGAAACAGCAAGGATTTTTGAGGGGGAGAGGGCAAATGGAGAAGGGGTTGATGCCTGAGCTGAGAAAAAGTGAAAAGGGGAAAAAAAATCTCCCAAAAATTATGTTTCAGAGGTGTCAGCTTTGTGATAAAATGAGTGAAAAATGTTTGAGATCAACTGATGATTAAGTGTTTCATGTGACTCAGGTCCAGAAGAGTGTTCTGCCCGTGATATCTGGGCAGATAATTCATAATATGTGCTTGAAAAAGTTTTGTTGGTTTTTTTTTTTTTCAGTGACAAAATGAGCAGTTCTGGAAACAGTGAAAGAAAATGTGTGGTTTTGGTTGTTAGTGTTTCTCAGGGATTAGGTGTTACCATCAACCACCCCGTGGTGGTGGTGACTGTGGCTGTTTAGCTGTGGCTGCTCAGGTCCTACGCTGGCCCGTAGCTCCTGCCAAGTGCCCTCTCTCCCACAGCCTCCAGCTGGGAGAATTGCTGCTTCTCCTCTACTTTCCAGGTCCTCAACAACTTGTTGCTGCTCCCTTGTCTTCTGCCAATGGTGTCAGCCTTGCTCATGTTGTTATGATCTCTTTTACATCTCCTTCATTTATTTTCTTCATGAGGAGGAGAGGGGCCTGAAGAAGAAATGTCAAATGTTCTGAGTCATTTTGTTGTGTACAAAGGTAGCTTGTATCTTCTTCCAGTCACACTTTTCCTGCCTTACTTTTCTTTTCTTTTCTTGTTTTTACACAATTCTTCTGTGTTCTGATTGCAAGTCAGGCTCTGAGCTCTTCCTGACAGTGCAGCTTCCTGCGTGTTCGGGTGATGCCTTGCAGGAGGACCACAGTTTGAAGTAGGGTACAGAAAATCCGTAAGAGAAAATATAATGATACCATGCTACTGAATTAATTTAACTCATAGTTTCATAACATATGACCTCTCATTGTCATTACTTACATTTCTATGGTAGAAATGTTTGCAGTTGGGAATGTCAAATAGGTGTTACCTACAGGAGTTACCTTCTGATATTTCTATGCACACATTAATGACAAGCAGGAAAATACCATGGTCACACCTATTACATTTCCAGTAAAATAGGAGCTCAGATATGTAGACTTACAGAAAAAATGGCTGGTCCAACATATTGCACAAAGAAAGCCTTTAAGGCAAAACCAAGATTGAGCACTGGAGCATGTTACATATTTCTACAGATACAAAAAATCATAAACCACTGTGATATTCACAGTGAGGATATTTGGGGCTTTGCTGACTAAGTGAAATAACTCTTCTGGCGAGAGGTGAAAAGATCCGGATTTTTAGAGTAGATTTAGCCAGGTTTCAGGCAGGTAGTGCAGGGATGACCAGTCAGGAGGTTTTGGGAGCTGCCTGCCAAGGTCTGTGTGTGGCTGAAATAACAAGACGTACATGGCACGCATTGAAGAGTCAAAGGGAAGACGGTGGGAGGTTGGAAGGAAGAACCTGGGGAGAGGTTTAGAAGTGAGAGATGTCAGTGGACTCTCATGATCCCCTGTGGCTCCTCTGCAGGCATTCTGAATTCATTTTGTATTGGCACCTAGTATTCAAAGAGCGCGTGTAGCATTTATCTAGTTTAGCTTAGCTGAGGCAAGATTGATTCAAATACGCCACGTGTAAACACTTTGTATTGTTTGAACGATCATTTGTGTTAGCTTCCAAACGAATATAATCCAGTTCATCACATCAGTGATGTTCACTAGAAAACTTCTTTTGTAGTGGCTAACTTTCCATTCTACTAATTTATTTCAGATTTCCCTGTTGAACATTTATGTTTCTCTGCTTTGGGCTTGAACCCAAATGAAGCCTGGAAATGCAGGACACTTCCCAGTCTGTAACAAAGTATACAAGACATCTGGGGGACAAGGTTTTTTTCTGTGGTGTAACAAATGATAAAATTAGCGCACTTTTCCAGAATCAGAGGATGTTTGTGGCAAAGCCTAGGAAAAAAAATAGTAAATCTTATATCTGTGCTGCAGGTATTTTTTAAGGACATGGAAATCCCATTCAGAAGTCCTGAAGTTGGCTTCCCTTGGTCAAAACCAGAATGTCAAATGAAACCATAAAACATAAACATTGTACTTAGGCACAAGTATGAAGAGCACATGGTAGACTGCACTGACTTTTGCTACAATTTTGTGAAAGGTTAATTAATTAATAGATCTTCATTCCTGAGGAAAACCACTCCTGAATGAGGAAAGTAATCTTCTCATTGCCTTTTTTTTCAGCAGCACTCCTGGAAACACTTGTAGAGCAATCAAACCCTTTGTTATTTTAAATTCATCAGCCTTTGTAATCTTCCCATAGAATTTTCAATTGAAAAAATAGAATTGTTTGGCATCTGATGGTACAGAGACAGCAGAGATCTTGGTCGTCAGTGTGGGGCACTCTAATGTGAGGGAATCTTAAGCCTTGATACCATGCCAGTAACAC
>JAVSBS010020395.1:227573-242178 GCA_033124195.1 Coracias cyanogaster | reverse complement strand
GTTACTGTGGAAAAGTCCAGCCTGTGTGTGTGGGTTTGTGTATGCTGGAACACATCCCCTGCATGGAGTTTCTCCCTGTGCACGACAGCTTGTTGTAGACACAGTCGTCATGGGGAGTTGTTCTACCTGCTTTGTGTCTGAAGGAGCGACAAGAGATGCTGATTAGGAGAAAGTACAAAATTACTTTTTACTAGAAGGAAAAAAATATCATTTTACTGTCACGCTCATATTTCTTGCTTTTAATTGAGTATGTAAGTGCTCAAGTATGCTTTTGTGCCTTTGACTTTGTAATAATGAGGAGGGAAAATGTAAGACGTGAGTCATTGCACAAGGAGTAGACGCTTTATGAGCGTTTGACAGAAGCTTTCACATACAAACAATAGTTTATACAAACTATTGTATCACCAGACTGCCAAGGAGTAAACGTGCAGAACTGAAAACTTTGTGCTCTATGTGTTTGCAAAAAGGAAAAAACATTGCAACGGAAGAGCTGTATCTCTGCGTTCAGGGACTGAAAGGGGTCCTTCAAGGCTACCTCTACTTACACTTTTACCTGCTATATAGAATCATAGAATCATTTAGGTTGGGAAAGACCTCCAGGATCATCAAGTCCAACCTTCGTACAACATCTCCCTGACCCCTAGACCGTGTTGCAAAGCGCCACATCTACTTGTTTTTTGAACACCTCCAGGGATGAGGACTCCACAGTTCCCTGGGCAGCCTGTTCCAGTGCCTGACCACTCTCTCAGTGGAGAATGCGGCTGTGACTTAGGGGTGAATTCCTTGCTCATGTATGTATAGCTGCAAGTCATTCAAAATTGCGTGACCCTAAATTCCTATGCACATAGAAGGAAAAGCCGTATTTCATGGCAGGCAGTATATAGGTTAGCATTTACATGCAAAGAACATTCCAGGATTAAGTAGAAGCTGTGATGTGCAGACTGACACTGGTTATGTCTGAGCAGTAGATGGGAAAGTTCATGTGTTCTGTCTGCTTAATTTTGGAAGCGTTCTGATGGGTGTAGGTGAGGAGATGATGAAGGAAAACCAGCTGGTCTTCCCCCCTTCAAAAAAAGGTTACAAAGATGTAGTCAGTGAGGAAGCCTAACTAACCCTGTGGGTTATTTACCATTGCACTCACGTGAAGCTTTTTCACAGCAGTGGACCCTCAGCTAACCACTGGTCCTAGAACCCTTCCCAATGAGGTTTCCCCGTTATAGGGCTCAGATAACATCCAGAGGCCCAGCAGTAAGTTGCCTGCTGAACGTTTGCACAATGGGGAGGAAGCAATCTTGCACCCTTCTGACCTCTTCACAGTTGCAGTGATGGGTTCAGTAGTGGGGAATCTCCATTGCAGTCTCCGGGGAGGATTTGTGGGATAGGCAATCATGCCCTTTGCCTGGAGGGGAGTGAAAGCCACAGATGTCTGTATATAATTTATCCAATACTACTTTAAGGACATGTGGGCTTTGGATTGGTCAGCGTTTTTATTACAAATACCCAAGCTGTGTACATGGTTTGACCAGTTGCAACCCCCTTGTTGATCTCGCTTCCCACATTTTGGGAGGATGGGCCAACAAATGAAGGAAAGGTGGTTGTGGAGAGAGGAGGAGGAGTCAGGAACTCTTGCCATAGCTCCTTTTCCTAATTCCTTAACAATGAGGATAAAATGCCTATTTGAGGGGCATTAAATGTCGTGGTCATGATTAAAAGACCAGCTAGAAGGAAGATATCTTTAGAAAGGTTTCTGTAAGACTGTCATCGTATAGTGTAGTAAATCTAAGAGTTCCTTCAGTGCTGTGTTCTAGATACTCATTTTTCTGAGTGTTTAGGAGGTAGCGAAGCTTCTTTCAACTGCTCCTAGTTGCTTCTCTTGCACACATCAGCAGGTCCATTGGAACCACTGGAAACACTCCATTGGCAGGGCTTTGACCTCATGGCTGAGGTCATGTAGAGACTTAGCCAGGTGCAAACAGATACAAGATTTCAGCTTCAAGAGCCTTAGTATGTTTACAGGTTGCTGTTCATTGGAATTATTTCTGTAATGATGGTTGAAATTTGAAATTGGAGTGAGGGAATCATGAGTGCAAACCTCTAACTGCATTTGACGTACACTTCTGCGTTATTAAGCGTCTTGTAGTACCATCTAGATTTCTAAGTAGTTACGTAGAGCTCCTGAAAAACTGTTCCTTATGCTTGATGCTGTACAAGCAAGAAACCTTGTGAGCCCTTAGAGACTGAAACAGAGGCAGAAGGTCGATGCAGAAAGTCAGATGGGACAACGTTGCGTCATGGGGTGGTGTCATCATCTGAACTGCCGCAAAGCTTTTTGACTCAAGTTTAAGATGTTGCATTTATCTTGTATAGTTAGTAAGACACAGAGCAAAATAGATTATGCCCTGTTACAAATGTTCATTTATAAAAAATACAGGTGCTTTAAAAATACATAGCTGTTAAAGTCAGCCAAGAGCATAAGACTAATTGTAGTTGAAGCTATTACTTGTTACTCCAGCACAGTTTGCAGCTTCTGCTCAGTAGCGTGTATGGGAAGCCTGTCAGAGGTTAGAGGTGCCCCGTGTTCACATCCTGATTGATGGGGTGGCCACCACGGGGCTGCTCTGGGCTGGGGCAGCGGACAATATGGAAGGAATCGCCTGCGGCAGACCCTGTCCCAGGAGCTCTCTCCCAGCATGCTGGGCTCGATGCTCTTCCCATGTGTGGGCTGGAAAAGAGGAGAGCCAACGTGAATATTGAGAGGACAGGCAGAGAGAAGCTCGGTTAGGGGATTGTTACCAGAGTTTACTTCTCTTTTTGCCCCTGCAGATCTGGCCAGAGCTGGGACTTGTTCAGTGCTCTGTCCTTTCCTCATCTCTGATTGCAGCTGACTTTGGTAGGTCTGACTTAGGAACTGGCAGAGGAGTGATTTAAGGGTACACTCCAATTAAATAGCCCGTTGTGAGATGCAGTAGGAGTGACTTGAGTAAATGCAGGTATTTATTTTAAAATCAACCTGCTCATGTCCGGGTCCAAACCTCTGCTGTCTCTTCTCAATGACGGTAGTTTCTTGTCAAACATCAGCGTAGTCAGCAGCAATTCATGTTGTTTTCTTAATGGAAAATGCTTATATTAGTGAGAGTCACTTCCCTAAGGTCTGATCTTCAGATTTGACTTGTGGTTTTTGATCACTGAGTGTCACTGTGGCTACGACTTGAACGTTACCACTGGGTAGAATGTGTGTCCCCCCCGCTTTCTAAGTCATTGAGACATATTTGGATCAAGGACAGTTTTCAATGTTTTACCTTTTTAATCTTGATTACCTTGAACAGTGTGTTTCTTCTGTGATAAAGGGCAGCATATTTGACTGTAAGATTAGACAGGGCAAATTGAAACATTATACTTAGTAGTTTTATTCACTCGGCAGCCGCACAAGAATTGTTTTAAGAGGAAAATTAATTTATTATTTGATTCCTGTTTTCTAAATCTGAAGTTGTGTAAAGGTGCTTTTCGATGCTTGTAGCGAACAAAGACTGTAGGACAAAATGAAATGACAGAGATGTTAAAGGTATCAACTGAAAAAACATTTCTCGGATACTCCCTTCTAAAACTACCGAAATACATGTTATTTTTGTCGATATATGGTGTTAAGTAAATTTCTTTTAGTATGTGGTGTTTTTTCAGAATTCAGTGGAGGATCGGTTTCATTGTTTCGGCCAGCTGAGTTGTTCTTTGGCTTTTGGCAAACTCAGCACACTTCGCTCGGGCCTGAGAGGTTTCTTGCTGTCACTTTTCAGGCCTGGCTTTGTGTCACGTCTCCACTTGCCTCGACCTGCTTGCCTTGCAGTCAGGATGCTGCTTGTTCCAAACAACAGTGTTGGCTTCTCTGAAAAAGGAGCCATCTCCGGCCAGAGCAGCCCGACAGCCCAGTTAGTTTCTTCTTCTTGGAAAAGTACGTGTGATGAGCAGATGAAACTGGTCCCTCTGTCAAATAACATTCCATTGCTTTCCCTTGAACAATGCGTGTTTATAAATATCCTCTAAAAATCCTTGATGTCAGACTAGGCCAATGTCACAAATATCTTCTGAACACAGCCCATCTAAACTGTAAACATTCCAGCTCAAGGAGTTAGCACATCCCAAGGTTTTGTTATCCGATTAATAAAAATAAACCTGTTTTTCTGTGTCAAAGGCAAATTGTTCCATCTGACTTCCTATTCCTGTTTCAGCTGAGACAGCTAGCCAAGTTATCAACCCATTTGACCTCCTGAAAGCTCAATTACTTTTTACTTAGTAAATGCTACAGTTACCAAAAGCCTTCACGTGGTCAGAGAGGAAGACCTGTCATTTGCTTTTGTTGTTAATGTCGTCAAGAGTGTGTTTTTATTTAATAGTGGTGTATTACCTCTTGTCAACAGGAAGTTAAAAGCAAAGTGCACCAAACTAGTTTGAGTGGAAATTCCATGTAGCTCGCCATTAACAGATGCTGCACAGTGTCATTAGGAGTAGGGGATGTTATTTAGATAAGCAGTAGGGTCTAATCTTAGATCTGGTAACCAGTACTTGGAATTCCACTTGGTATAATTTTGTTGTTTCTAGGTGTTTTGGAAATACTTGGATATGTTTGATGCCAAAATACACAGGTTCTGTTGTCTGGCTGCGCTTTGCCTGTTTCGCTGCATTTTAGGTTGATCAACTTTTTTTTTTTTTTAGCTCCCTGACTGCCGGGTTGAGAATAAAACTTTAGGGGAATCCTGTCTTTGCTCGCAGAACCAGACATATCACCAGAGCCTGCTGCCTTTGGCCAGCACCATCACACTGCTCAGGCACAGTAAGACTGACGCATCTGGGTCACCCTAAACTCGATGCACACAGGCCTGCCCAGGACTCACGTCCAGTAGGTCTGGTGCAGGGAGCTATGACTTTGCAGCCTTGCAGTGTTGGCAGAGTTGTATCCAGAACTTTGCTATGTCCTAGTTCAAGCACGGTTCTGCAGAACTAAGTGAAGGTGCTTGCCTCCACAATACGATGGTCTGACCTTATTCCACGCAGAGGGGCTTACTCCCGTCCTCGTGGATTCAATGACTATTGCCATTGTGCAGCTCCGGTCAGTATTGAAAAGAGACGAAGACCGTGTTTTGATTATGCATTTCAATTTAGTAACAGGGTGCATTATTTCTTTTTCAGTCTTTTTAAGTGATCAGAAAGCATTTTTCCTTGCTGCCAGTCGGCTGGGAATAGCAGCATTTATTTCATCATTAGCTATTAGATTCCCTTCCCTTGGACTCCCCAGCTTGTTAGGAATGGAAGGGGGAAAAGCTCACTTTTTCCCCTTGCTTATTCTAAAGCAGTACTGCCAGGAAAACAGAAGGGATTCCCACAATTGCAAAGAGTCACCTGTTTTGGGTAAAAAAAAGTGGTTTGTTATATTCAGTTAATATCCATGGTCTTCTTGCAAAAAGAACTCCCCAGGGACATATTGATGCAGTTACTGTGAAGAACTGGTGTTCTAAAATCGTAGTTATTCATACCTGACAGTATTACAGTACGGTAGAGATCTTACTGACAAGTGTACGCTCAAAGACTTGTGGAGGCTGGTTTACCTGTGCCCTAATAAGGTTTTGTTATATTAGAATGATTTGAAATTATTCTGTGCATCTGAGATTTGGGAAGCTGTTCAATGTGTGTTTTAGGCATCCTAAAGTGCTGGTATAAAAATGCCTGACAGGAGGCTGGATGATATTCTTCATCGGTGCGGTCTGTCCCTTACATTTTTTGTGCAAGAGGCTTCCCACTCACCGCATTCCTTTCAAAGTATTTGATGTATTTATTTTTCAGTTGCTAGCATGGTATGAAAATACTCCATACAGCCAGTGCTTCTTGAACAGCAGCTCAAGGGCTCTCTTTTTTTTTTTGCTTTTCCAGGCATTCCAATGAAAACAAGTGAGAGAAATTGCTTTCAGTGTGTTCTTATGTACCAGACACATGTTCACTTAGGCTGCCTGTTCTATAAAAAAATTTTCTTAAAAGTTTACAGTGCAGAAAGCTGTCATGAAATACACATCTGGCTTTTCTTAAGCCCTGCTCAAAGAGAACAGATATTGAAATACTTTTATTCTCTCTAATATTTTGGCTTGGTAGCACATTATGGTAATACAGAAATGAGTTTTCCTTGTATGTGCATGTAATCGAGTGCTTGCTGCATTAAGGCATAGAGGTAATACAGTAATTCTGATGAAAAACATATTTAAAACCAGACCTTCTAGTAGCAGATCTGGTTGCTTTTTTTTTTGACACCTCAGTTTCAGAAAATCTAAATCCTTGTTTAACTTGTTAATAATCTCATTGCAATGAAGCAAAATATGAAGGAGCACTTAAAACATATGATTAAATGTCCTTCTGGAAGATGAAGGCTTTCTTTGAATTGGAGCTTTAATCACATGTTTGACAGCATCCCCGCTTGGTAAGCAGTGCTGTGTGGATGAGGCAGGTGGCTCTATGTAGGCAGTGCCTATCAAAAGATTGAGAAATGAATGCATTATGGTTTAGCGGTCAGTCTGTTAGACCACAGAAGAAGTATCAGTGCGCTCGATTCAGAGTAATTCTTCGTGCAGAGCTGTTGGGTTTAAAAAAGCTGCCTTAGAAGTGAATTTTGAAGAACATTGGCTTGAGAGAGTGGGGACAGCTAAGGGCTTGTAACCACAACTGGTAATGATGGGGTTTTGCTCGAGCTGATGGAATTGTGGGTTTCTGACAGCTGTCTTCACATGTCCTAATTTCATAGCTCAGTTTATATCTTCTATGATCTGACCCCATTACCTTAATACCACTCTGTGACATTTTAAAAATCTTTATATAATTATTCTTTTTCTCCAAGGGGCTGATTTTTAGCATTGGTTTTGAACATTTGCATTTTTCAGGTAGTTTTCTTTTTCTATTTTATTTTTGAAGGTGGCGGGGGAGGCGGGGGGGAATGACCTTAGTTATGGGAAACAACAGAATCCTGAGCTGGACGATGCCAAAACAGGTTTTTATATGGCATTGAAGTCATTTCGTAATGGGTGGAGTACTTAAAAAATCTCGAGGGTATGAGAAACAATTACAGTGCTTGCAAATGTTTCTTAAGAAAGCTCAGTGAATACCTAGCACACTAAATAGGAGCCTAAAACAGGTGATGTGTGTTCGTTGTGGTATCAAAATGTTTTTTGTGAAAAGGGGAAGTGATGCGTTACGTGTTAGACCAACGTGTGACCTCACACCTAACCCCAGGCTCTTTGTGATCTCACTGGTGCAGATCCATCCCTGGGTGCTGCTTTATGACAAGCGTGGGGGGTCCTGGGGTAGCGGGGACTGCCAGCGCTCACCCTGCCCCACGGGGTGGGCTCCGGCACACACCAGCCTACAGGGAAAATCATAGAAAGGACCCTTTTTATTCGCCTGATGTTTCCTGGAGCGATGTGGGTACATTTCTAGACTTCCTTTAAACTCCGAATTCAGCTCAAAGCATACAGCTCTACTAACTTCAGCAGGATTGTTTGTAAACACAAGGCTGGGAGTAGCAAGAACTCTGCTGTTGCCATTGGGTGCAGCGTGTGAAGAACGAAAGGATGACTTATGGTGCTGAATAGAATCCATTCATTCTCCTCCAGCTTCATTGCAGAAGACTTCCATGATTTTATGTGATGTTTCTAAGCGGTGAAAGTCACATTCAGACACATTTTTTTAGCTAAGTACAGTGACTTGATTGCAGGCACACAGACAATGTCCTCCTGATGTTGCAGCTCAGGAGGCGACCTGGCTTGTTTGTTCTATCACATCCACAGTAACTTTTGTTCTTTGAGCCTGGTAATCTTGGTTTGAGACAGCTGGGCAGGCTCAAGTGAGCCTTTGTGTGGCTGTAACAAGGATGTTACCTTACAATGCATGCTCACAGGGCAAGTTTCAGATCTGGGTTCCATCAATTTTTAATACCTTGATGGAGCTGTGGTGGCTTGACCTTGGCTGGCTGCCGACACCCACCCAGCTGCTCCTTCACTGCCACTTCTGGCAGTTGATAGCTGCCACTTCAGGAGAGTAATAAGTTTTTACAACAGGTACCTTTCTGGAAGCAGGCACAGCAGGTATTTGCTGTTAAGAAGTTGTTTTCAAAGCCAGACACCAGACACTGGGCTGTGAGGAGGCCCTGGAGGCTGACAAGTTCTGTACTCCTTCCTCCAGTACTTCTGCTGTGTTTTTCATATTTCACTCCAAATCTCCACTGCTTTCACGTTGGTGTTCCTGCTGGTCCTGTCCTTCCCACACCCCTGAGCCCTTTCTCTTTCTGCTTTGAGCATGCTCTAATGTTTCTTATGGGTGGTGTTGAGACATTGCAATGCTATGTGAAAGCACGAAACTCTGTCACCTCCCAGTGAGAAAGCAAAATCCTTCACAGGCAGATGAATGAAATGGAAACATTGACAGGTCCGAGCGCTCAGCAAACTGTGGTCTTGGTGACTGTGCAGCTTACGCCCTTCGAGGCTTGACCCCGTATAGCTCACGCACATTCATTCCGGCTTTCTGGTCATGCCTTATCCTATGGCATCAACACCGTTAGTCTCAGAGCCAGGGAAGGATGAGTCTTCCCAGCAGTTGTTCTTCCTTATAAGCTGGGCAGCATACAATTTGAGGAAGCGCGTCCCATTTCCTGGAAATTCTGTGCCGTGTAAAAGGGCTATGATCTGTGCCTGCATGTACGTGACTGATAGAAGTATGTAAAAACACTTGGATCTTTACAGTTCATGAATGTTCGTACACTCTGGGGCCAGTATGACCCTTCCTTGCTACCAATTTCTGCTAGGGCAGAATTTAGTTTAGTGTGTTCCTCCGGGTTAGTGTCCCTGAGATGTTTTTATCCGTATTCCGCAGCATCTCATGGAGCCTTTGTTGCTGTTCACTGGACGTTTGTGTGAGGAGTTACGTGCTGTATTCTGGTTTCACTGATACATTTCTTGCTTTATTTGGGATTTTATCCTAAATGAGTTATTTGTGTTTGGGAGCATGAAAGGGAAGATATTAGTGCTTAGAAATGTATTTTATTTATATGAGGATTCGTGGTTGTTTTTTTTTTGGAGACTTTCCATTTCATTTTATTTCAGGTCACTTTTATCCATATAAACAAATATGAGATGGTCTTTTCCTCTTAGTCCCCAACTCATTCTTTAGTGACTCCCTCTTCTCCTGCACAACACATACATCCTAAGTGTTTTGTTTTCAACCTAAACTGTTGGCAACTCATTTGTAGTTCCAGCAGGGATTTTAAGCCACTGTAAAAAGAGCTAATGGGCGTATAATTAACTAATGACAGTCTGTGGGACTAAGCCTAGCAAAGTGAAAGCCATAAAACTTCAGAGCAACTGAGGTGGAACTTCACAGCTTCTCTTCACTGTATGGAAAAGTCTGTTCTGCCAGGGTGGCAAAGTTGGGGAGACGGTTTGAGAGCTTGGGGAATGACAATGGGTCTTTAAATGTTGGGAAAGAATAGGAGGAGGAATGGAGGGTGAGAGCAGGAGGAAGACGTGTCTTTCTCTCCGTCATTTCCACAGTCTGATCTGACCATGGGAATGAACCTCCTCCACAGCCCTGATTTCTCTTCAGAGCCCAGTTGCCAGTGGATGGAGCTACCCTTTTCCGTAATCATGAACTCTTGCCCGTGCACGCTTCCCTTGGCAGCAGTAGCAGAAGTCACAATTCTGGTGAGCAGAAGTGGAGACCAGCTGGTTGAGTTGCTCTGGGAGAAGGAGCAGGCTGTGTAGTCCATGCATCTACGCTGTCTTGGACAGGCAGGTTTTAAGGTACTAACAGGATGGTTTTGACTGTGCCAGCCTGACCTGGAGGGCCACTTATGGACTAGCAGGCCCCTTGGGGAGCACAGAGGGATTGCTGCTGCTGGTAGCTCCGATGCCGCTCCAGGGGCTGTGCAGGCGGAATGTGCAGCTGTCTCCACGGCTTCGATCCTGTTTGCTGAACCCTGCCGGGGTTAATGAGGCTGTGGTTAGATGAGCCAGCATGGGCTGTGTGGGGGCTGGTTCCTCTGGTCCACCAGGTTTGCTTGGTGTTGCCTGCTGGAGATTTCCACAGGTTGCTCTGCTTATTTTGGGGAGAACCTCAGCCCCACTCTGGCATCCTGGTGCGAGGTGGGCAGGGAGAAAAGCTGAATTTAACCTACAGACAGTCTTCAGGGACAAGGATGGGATATCATAAGGAGTCCCCACAGCCATCACACTGTGGCATCTGATTGCTAGTCGGGCAGAGCGGCTTATCAGGAGCCTACTCTTCACTGTGGCAAATTCTCCTGCTGTCACACCGAGTGCCAGATTTAGGCCATCTAAAATTAGCCCCTCACCCTAAACCTCAGTCACACACCTGAATCTTTCTACTGCTGCCGTAATAAAAGTGTGCAGGGCTATAACCCTTTTGGTTATAAAAAGCGCACTGACTTTAGAAACAGCTGTATCCATTTTATACCTTTGTCCATCCCTCCTCTTAACATTGCTGCCTTTTACTGTGTAGGTGAAGAAACATCCGATCCCTGCGGGGTGGGGGTGAGTAGCTTACCTGTACGGATGCAGCTGCTGTTGGAAAGCATACCAGAGTAAATGTGTTACAGTCCTCCTAAATACTGAGATAACGCCTAGCACCTCATTTTAAATAACAGGTAGTTCTCGATCTGCTGTAGCATTTCCAGTGACTCACTGTTCCCTCCCAACCCCAGTTGCAGTAATTACAGAAGAGTATTGCAGTCCCTGACTCAGAGGGAGCTTTCTTTACAAGGCTTCTGGCCATGCTGGAGCTCCAGCTCTGCAGCTTTATGGAGCAAATTGTGGGGGGGCATCATGGTAGCAGGTGGGGACTGTGCCAAGAATAATACAGGCACGGCATACGTTTTGAACTAGTGACAGCAAACTATTAGAGAGAGAGTTTGCTTTGGATTCATGGCTAAGAACTTCATTGCCAGAATCTTGGGTATGACTCTTGTGTCTCTAAAACTGGGTACTCACAGGAAAGACATCCCAAGGTCTCATCTGATGGCTTCTCTTGTCAGGCAAGGCTAGGAAACTGCAAAGTGTAAAAATTAAAAGGGATAACTGTGCTCTCACCCAGATTTGTTGTGGTTTCGTGGCTTTTGGAGAGAAACTGTCTTCCTGCAGACCCATGGGAACAGAGGGCAGGAGGCTCATGGGGCAGGCCTGGGGACGGGGCTTGGCTGTGCCTCAGGTGTGAGGTGGGAGCTGTGGGGCGAGGTTTTGTGTGTGCTGACCCCGCGAGCTCCAGGAGCACCATCGTTTCTTCCTCTGGGGAGGAATTCAGCAGGTACTGGAAACCAGCACGTCCCGTACGCACTGACCAGCAGCAGCTGGCCTGGCCGCTCCTGCAGCAGCAGAATGGCAGCAGTGAGTGCTGCCAAACGTGACCTGACAGCCCTGCCATGAGGATGTGCAGGACTGCAGGGGAGGCAAGCAGAGGTGGACCAAAGGGCTTGAGTCTCCTGTTTGCCCCATCAGATGTCAGATGTGACAGGCACACAGACAGGTCTTGATCCTCTGCTGTTCTCACATTCGTGCAGCCTCCGTTTGTGATGCAGCTTTTTAGGTCCAGTGTTGCTGCACTCTTACTTGGTGCTGGTGCAAGCATCTGTACGTGGCCAGGCACCACGTCTCTCCTTGTACAAAATGTGTATGAAGCTTTTCTTGCCATTAGCTAAGTGTATTCGGAAGCAGATCTGTGGAAGCTGAGCCAAGTTTCTTGGAGATGGGAATAGATTTCCCCGTGCCTTAAATGCTTCACCAAATGCCACTGTCTATTTTGAGGTAAAAAATATCTGCAAGTTTGTTTTCTATTGTTTTAGGTTAAGCATGAGAATATTCTCTTCAATGTCTCTTTCAGGATTACCATGTAAGAATGAGGGTCCTAAATTTTTCTGTGGTTACAATGCAGTGTTTTCAAATGCTTAGGTCAGAAAACATTACATGTGAGCATGATATTTCCATTTGTTCCCTCTCAAAGGACAGAAATTTCTTCCCCAAGCGGTGCTGTCACTTAATGTGTGGTGGAAATGTGACTATTCTGAGCATCTCCCTGTAAAAAGTGCTAGTGCACTTAGTTCATGGTTCACAAACCTCAGTTAGATGCCTAAAAAAGGTAGAAGAGCTGGATTCTAGAGAGTGGGATGCACAAAAGCTACAGACCTGAGCAGGCATCTCTCCGGCATGATCAAAGCAATGGAGAAAAGAGGACTGCACGTGAGATACTTTTAATTGCTTGGATTTAAGCTCCAGCGCTGTATGAAGTAGGACATGCTATGTGAAACTCTCTCCTGGGTTGTCCTAAGTCAGATTCCTGCTCCTAGGAGTTTGCTGAGGGCTCTGACCACTGCACTGTTGCAGTGCTTTGTGCCAGTAAGGTGAGTGTTCTCTGAAAACCCAACCTAGTTCAGGTCTTTTGGGGAGTTGGGCTCTCAGGCACCTTCTTCCTAAATTTTGGATGGCCTGAACTGTGAGAGTGACATGAAGATGCCCACGTAGTACATTTGGGTGTGCAGGTGCTTTTATGAATCTGAGCTGTAAATTCTCAGGTCAATGAGAAGTGACTGCATGGCTTGTGAGATGTTTCAGCTGTTGATTTCTCTTTTCAGACAAGTGGACCATTACTGAGTGAATGGGCTCTGCTGGGAAGGCTTCTCCTCACACCATGACAGCTGACGAGTCAGAAGCTGGAGAGTTAGCTCTGGAGCCCCTGCTCACTTGCAAGCTATGTCTCTGTGAATATTCCCTGGATAAGATGACCACTCTGCAGGAATGCAGCTGCATCTTTTGTACATCGGTAAGATCTCACAGCACCTTTACGTTACAGGAGCGGGGTAATGGGAGATGACAAGACTGTGAGATGGAGTTGCTTGTCCCATACAAGAAGCGTGTGTTATCCATGCTTTCCTAAAGAGCTTCTGGTGTTCATCTGTCCTGCCTTATTTAAAAGACTTCTCTGTCATTCTGCTTTTGATAATTCCTAACTCTTAACAGACATTCCCATAGCAAATAATAATAAATCCTAGTTATTACTGGGACTATTTCCCATTTACTAATGGGAAAAATGATGCATTTAGAGACTGTCAGAGAACATACACAGTCTATATACAATCTCAGTTTTTTTTTTTCCTGAGGCAAAATCTTGAAGCATCATAAGATAACTGTGAGGTTTTGTTTCCCCATTATCATTTTCTGAGTACTCAAGAGACCTTTTAAGTCTTGTAGGCAATTTTTAAGGGCAATCAGAAAACCTAAACCAAAATGAAGCTTAGCCTGTCGAACCTTTGCGTCTGCAGCCTGTGCTGCAGAGATGTTGTCCAGGTCATGCATTGCCTGTAGTTGTCAGTGAGGACTTTCTGTCCTGCAAATTCAGATCAAATAAAGCTGGTGGAAGTGATAAAGGCAGAGGTTGAGTGAGCTGATAAAAGCCTTACAGATATTAGTACTCTTCTGTTCTCTTTGTCAGCATGGGAAAATGGACCTTGTTTCTCTGGCAATAGTGACTTTGATGTACCTGACTAATGGATTTTGGAAACAGCCACTGGAGGGATGTTGGGCTTTTTAACTCCAGATTAAATGTACTTGGTTTCATTTCTTTAACAACAAATTACAGATAAGCATCAAGCAAGTATGTTTAAGTTTTGCCCTTGATTGTTTGAAGCCATGTAAGAAATCTGATATTTGTGAAGCCAGCTTAAGTGAGAGCATCTCACTTAGTCTGAATTCAGGGCAGCTTAAACGGGGTAAGAATCCAGCTGTGTTTCAAGAAACTAGAATAAGATCAGTTAATATGTATTTTCAACTTCATGGAGTTTGTTTTCCATGCTGACCTCCACAAAACATTTCAGTACTTTAGTTTGTAAGAAAAATTTTAAGAGAACGTACCTAATAGCTGGTGCTGCAGCTGCCACCCCGTACGTACATACAGCCCTTACCTGGCCGGTAGCAGGAGGAGCATCCGCTGTGAGCTTGGCTCTCCAGTGCCGTGACAGCGAGGTGGAGAGCACAGTCACAGTTGTTTGACATCTCTGCAAACTTCACTGGCTTTGTCTAAGCCAAGAGCCAGCCATGAGTGAGTGCGGAATGCAGCTGGGAGAAGCCTTTAGACACGCTCTATTTATTTCAGTGGGTGTAATACGTCTCACTTGTGCTGATGCCCCACGTCTGCTCTTTCTCTGACTGTTGTTGCCTGTGTCTGAACACCCTCCCGATGGACATGTCTGGGCTGATGCAACAGAGACGTGTACATCTTGCATATTATAACAAATGGGACTCTGGAAACTTTTCACCTGCCATATTTGGCTTTCTGTCTTGAATCCAGAGCAGTTGCTGGGGGGCTGTATGAGTTGCAACTTCGGGCAGTGTCAGCAGCACCTTGGCACGAAGTGCTTGGGTGCCAGGACTTGCATGGGACACGTCCTGCAGAGGTGTCACTGATACTCAGTGCCCGAAATTTCCTCCTACCTGTGCCAGGGCTTCCAGCCACCTTCACACTACCCTTAAGACAGGTATCGGGGTGAGAATGTCAAGTGTGAGCTATGGGATTGAGC
>JAVSBS010020395.1:214312-224929 GCA_033124195.1 Coracias cyanogaster | reverse complement strand
GGTTTGGTCCCCTCTTCTTCCTCCTCTTTCCCCCGTCCTAGGAGTCACCTCCGTGTGCTCACAACTGCACTAGAACACTACCTTCTCCTCTTCTTAAATAGACCTTGTGCTGCAATGCCCCACTTACTTTATATAAAGCTCACCTCAGGTTGTTTGCTGCTTCCACCACAGGTAGCAAACTGTCAAGTTTTGATATTTTTGATTCCTTTTTTCCCCACCTCAACATTCAAAATGTTTCAGAATAGCTTTGTTTTAAAGTACAAAAAAGAAAATTCCCACACCTGCTAATATTGGCACTGAATACATAGCACTTTAATAGTAATTTAAGATGGTTTAAGAACTTCTCACAAGCATTTCTGTGCAGAGTCACAGCAAAAGGCAGAGTTACTGAGGGTACCAAAAGAGCACAAATGTACCCATTGCCTTTGCTGGCTGCTACTATTCAGGAAGAGGAGCTTCATCTTTCTAAAGTCAGCAGAGGTGACCATCAAGGTGGTGGCCAAGGGAAGACAGGTGAGGAAGACTGTATCTGAGCAGGATCTAGCACCATTGGTTGTCGATCTTTAGAGACAAAGCTGATGTCTGTATTTCTCAGATACACTTGATCCTCTAAAAATTAGGCTTGTGGAGGAGCAGGAGGCCATTACATTCTGGTCCATTGTCATATTTGCTTGGTGTTTTCACTGTGGAAAAGCTTCACATTTTTTTCCGAGTCGAATGCAAATGCCTCCAAGCTAATTGCCAATAGACTTGATTCATCTAGTTTTAAGACCTGCTGAGAAATACTTGAGAGATTCCAGGCATTCCATTACCACACGTTGATAATGACTGGCCTATTTTAGTGACTGAAGATGCAGAAGTGCAGATATGACAATGATTAACCTACTACTAAACGTTAAGTAGATCTGGCATAAGCTCTGAGTGCTGTGTTAGGGGGGGCTGTATTTATGTGAGTACACAATTGATTAAATGCTGAGCGGATCAGGCCAGGTTAAACTTAGAGTTCTGACATGAACTGTCTCACTGAAGCCAGTGATGTTACATATTCCACTGAAAACAACTATTTGACTCCTAAGTTGTCCTGTGTATGCACTGAAGAACAGGGAACATTTGTAAGCGATAAGAGAGAAATGAAAGTTATGTCTTACTGAGTAAAAAGTACATAAACACCACCTGGAATGGAAACAAAAATGGAATGCCTATCTGTTGATCTGTTCTGAATCATGAGACATGCTGGAATGAAATCTGAAAAGTTTTGTTTTCTCTCCGTATACAATCTTTTTTTCTTTTCTTTTCTCCCCTCTAAATTTTGAGTTTGGAGGAAGACTAAGGTTAAAAAAAAAACAAACCAAACCCGTACAGTTTTGAGGACAAATCTGGAAGAGACGTTTAACATTTTAAATCAGTCTTGCATATTGTCAGATGGAAACCTGAGGTTTTCTTAATTTTTCTGAGATTGAAAATTCTTCAAGTTGTATGTTAATAGGAAAGACCTTGTTTGGGCAACGCGCCTTCACTCGTTTCTTGCATTTTTGTGTTTCATGTAGATCATACTCTAGTACCCTAGTTAAGAAATACTGTAGATCTTTTTTTTTCCCTTTCTGCGATTTAATTCAAGACAAATACCCTTACTTCTCCTGTATCATCTGCTGCACGGTGGCTAGTAGCAATATCTGTAGCATTTGACAGGAAAAGGAGCCAGAGCTTTCCATTTCTTTCTTCTTCCTTAGCTATACCTCCCTGCTTCTGAACTAAAAAAAAAAAGCTGTTTAGTTTTGTCACATCACGTTTGTGGTTTTCTTTTATGCTTTTGCATCCAAACCACTGAGGCTGCGTTTAGGGAGCTGAAGAGCTGCGTGCAGATGGGAGATGAGCAAGGTAATGGAACTTGTCAAGGTACCTGAAAAAGCAATAGGTAGGAACGATTGAGATCCACTCCTTGTCTCTGGTGCAGAGATCATCTGAAAACGGCTTTGGAAAGAAACACAACATTTTGCAGTGAGAGAAATGTAGTGCCTTTGTCACATCATTACTTAGTAACATAATACTGAAATTGCACTTTGAACTCATTCTAAGGTTAAAATGAAGAATTGTTATGGTCCCTTTGCAGATTAAACACATTGCCAAACAGAATTTTTTTTTTGGTCAGTAGATTCAAAATCTGTTCTGTACAATATAGTTCAGGGGGGAAAAAAAGTCAAAGTTAGAGGAATTTGTAGAAGTGTTGAAATGAAGAATCCATTAATAGCCTGAACAGAATTTTTTATTCCTGGGTCTCACAGCTGACCTTAGAAAACACTTTTGAAGATTAGAGGAAGTGTTTATTACTGAAGAAGGAATTTTTTATGTTGTTAGTTTATCCGTTCCTGTATTGGGCATTCCAGTGCTTTTAAAAAGATTCTTCCCTTCTGCTACGACATACACTTTAAATGAATCCTTAGCTCCAGGAGAGGAATGTGTACTTGGGGCTTATGTAAATATTTGCCTAAATTGTAATCTTTCTTAGAAGTCCTGCAAGATAAAAAAGAGATGCATGTATGTTGCGTGATAATTTGATCCAGGTACTTTACAGACCTTGACTTACTAGATATTAATGAGTAGTATTTTATGAAGTGAGTAAATGGATATTGACCTGATTTTATTAAACAGAGAAAGGTGATGGCCTGAAAGACAAAAACGGCTTAAGAGGAAAAAAATTATTGCCCCAAAATGCCTAGACAGCAAATTATATGAAAAAGGTGTCATACGTTACGACTCTCAGGAAGAGGAAAAATTACTTGTAGTACTTTCCACTGAAGTTGACAGTAGTCCAGCAGGAGCAGAACGTGCTTGGCAAAGTTAGTTCAGCACCAAAACCTTCCGTAAGGTGCGCTGAGTTTTACTGATGGAATTCCATTATCACATTTGAATTGATTCCTCTTGCTTGATTGCAACAGGATTCTGTCATGGATCCTAGAACACAGATACTTACGTGTTAGAGTTGCTCAGTGGGGAAAATCTGAGTAAACTGAATGTAACTGATTAGGGCACGCTTGCAGGTACTGAAGTTAAAATTCCTGCTGTTAATGCTACCATTTATTTGAGGGGTGAATGTAATGGATTCAAACCTGTTCAGCAAGACCTCAGTAGATTTTTAGCCCATTGCCTCAGCAGGATGGGGCACAATCTTTTTAGCAGGGCCTGTTGCGCTAGGATGAGGCGTGATGGTTTTAAACGAAAAGAGGGGAAACAGACTAGAAAAAATAAATTTTTTACAATGAGAGTGGTGAAACACTGGCACAAGCTGCCCAGAGAAGTGGTGCATGTCCCATCACTGGAAGTCTTCAAGGCCAGGCTGGACAGGGCTTTGAGCAACCTGATCTAGTTGAAGGTGTTCTTGCCCATGGCAGGGGGATTGGACTTAGATGGCCTTTAAAGGTCCCTTCCAACACAGACCATTCTATGATTCTAACCATTCTGCCGTGACTATGTAATGCATTCATGGAAACCTCACTGTGCTGGTAGGAAGGTCACTGCTCATGACCTGCTCTGGCCACGGAGACTAAGGTCATGGTAGGACTGTCACTGTAAGCAACAGGTCCTGTGCTGTAGCCTCTCTAGTGACCGATGGCTCCATACTTGTAGTCACTGCATTGTGGGAAATTGGTGGGGGAGTGTAGCCCAAGAGTGATTTTTTGGATGTCAAGATTAAGATCCTTTCAAGGAACTTTTAATACTACAGAAGGCTGAATATCTTGATTTTACTGTCACTTTGTAGAGCAATTGAGTAGCATGTATAGTGTGTGCAGTTTTCCTAACTGAGATACTTCTGGTTTTTGTGGACAAAATGCACAAGAAGTCTTATCTTTTGATGTCTGTATAATGTACTCTTCATAGTGTGGGAGGACAAACTGCTGAGAAAGTCAGTCATGATTCATTGCATAGACACTGAATCTCTTTTTCATCACATTTGCAGCTTGTACATCTTTTCAGATACTTTTATTTGCCGCTTTTCAAGTAAGTAGCTAAATTAGTAGCTGAGCTGTAAATAATAGTAAAACCCCTCTAAAAACAGGCTGACTGTTAAAGTGAAGGCATATTTTAAAATTTTAGTGATTTCCCACTCTCTTCTTTGCTGCTATCTTGTGAAAAGGAGAACAAGAAGTTCACATCTTCATTCATGTACAGACTTAGGTAAAGAGCTGAATCCATCAGCAGTAAATGTTAAATGCTTCCTTCGAGTTTCCCAGCACCTCTAAGTCCTTGCATCCACTGCTTGAATCGCACGTACAGCATCTTCTCCAAGTGTAGGAAATGAAAACAAAATATTTACTACCTATAAAAACTATTTAACAGGGAGATTTTTCTGTGAAACCTTTGAAGATGTATGGTACTGCACAGACCTGTTATCAGATCTCTCCAGGTCACCCTCTGAAAGCACGGTACCCTCTGAAGGTATCACAGAAGGCTCTGGTTCCTCACCTGTCCTCACCTACAACCAAGCAGTGACCGAGAAGAGGAGAAGCCAAATGCATTATCAGTCCTCAAAAACCTCTGTTCTCTTGGCTCGGTACCCTTAATGATTCAGATACTGCATATTGAAACTAATTGCAAAATCCATACTGTGGATCGAAGCTCCTTAAGAGCTTCATGCCCATCCTTGCACAGAAGGATAATTGTCAGTGCTCTGAGCTTCTGTCCTGGAAGTCTAAATTAAGACCAAGCCTCTGGGCTGCTGCTGGGCCTGCAGTAACTTCTCAGGCTTTGTCCTCCCTCAGTAAGCAGCTGACCTGAGCTGCCCTCAGAACACAAATCCACTGTACCGCCCTGTCAAAACCAATTACTAAGTACCAGGCGGCACCGCAGAGGAGACAGAAGCCAGGATCTTAGTGGAAGTAAAATGTTGCTCTCCCATGCTTGCTGAGGAATTAAGGGAAACTAAGTGCCTTGGTGAGAGGGAAACATTCCCCCCTTCCCCAAATGCTGCCTTGAGACTTGATCCGGAAAGTAATCAAGTCTCCCATGAGGAGAGGGGGTGTGACGTGAGGAGGCTCTGCTGGAGCTCACCCACATATCTAAGAAGTGCACTACAGAGCGTGCAGGCTTTGGGGAAGGGACTTGGAGGGCAGGATTTTCTGTGTGCGTTGCTCGCAGTGGAGGCTGGGTACAGGCACAAACCAGGGAGGAAATTTGCGCAGTGGGTGTGCACTTGATACCCCATTTCTCGTGTGATACGGTCTGAAGCATGTGGGCAACGCCAGGTGCTTAGTGAATGTGGGGCTGCAGGAACAAGACACCTGTGGTCTCCAGCAGTGTCAGTAATGGCACTGGGAGCCACCCTGGGCTCTGGGGACACTTTTTGGCTTTTCCTGTATCACCTGCTGCCATTGCCCAGAGTGTGGTGGCAGGAGATGTGGGCAGGGCCCCAGCTGCTCCCTTGTCTCTAGAGTATCTGCTCCCAGGCACCACCGTGGTTACGTACCCAGTTCTGCTTGCTGCTCTGTGGAGGAGCCGTGTGTGCTAGTGGGGTGATGTGATCCCGTGGTTAAACTGACGTTTTACAAGCACTGTGTCTAGATGCCTTTGGGAGAGGTGGGCAAAGCGATGGAACAGGGCACTGAGGCTGCTGTTGGAATAATAAAAGAATAGCTCCTAGTTAAATCTGGGCTGATATTCCCTAGGGAGCTAATACTCCTTCACTTACTGACAGGATTTCTTTCTTGCTCTTCACCTCTGAGTATCTCCCTCACCTCCCACAGACTACTTGCACCATCAATTCCTTACAGCCTGCTCTGCTGCTTTCTTGCAGGGGTGTGTGCTGCATCTGCATCCATTAGTGCTTAATGAGGTAGATATTTAAAGCTTACCATTTAGGTTATATCCCAACATTCTCCTAAGTGAATGCTTCAAATATTTACAAATCAAAAGTAAGCTAATTTAAAATGCCACTAAGTTAAGCTGATTCTACTTGCTTGAATTAGTATCTCTGATTAGAATTAACCAAAACATATGGATGTGGACGTTTCAATGGAGAGACAGACAGAATAATAAGGAAAGCTCATTTCCATTTGTAAAAGTCCTAATTATCCTCACATTTAAGAGGGTACCACTTTTCCAGTAAAAATAAAAATGAGGAAATGTCTTTAATCGGAGCACAATATGCAAGGCCTTTTCAGAACAGTCCAAACTGACTCAGACCTGAATGTTAAATGTCTACAAATACTGGGAAAATAGTTTGTGAAGAGTCCTGGGACTTCACCAGAGACGATGCTCTGAAAGGCTGTGATTTCCCCGTAACCCACCTAGCAGCTTTTGAGCTCAGGGCCTGTTCCGAAAGCTGGCAGAGAGACAGAGGTCTCAAAGACCTTATGCTTTTCCATACTTCTCAAAAATGGATGGGGCAACAAAGGAAGAAGCCAACAGTGCTGAGGAGGAGAGGTTTTGAAACTAGCATGCCAAATAAAATGTGGAGAGAAGAGAGGGCTTTCTTTCCTTGGAGGAGGGAGGCCTGCCGTTTTTGTGTTATGAAACAATTTGAAAACATTCATGAGGCAGCTTCTGTGCTTTGGACTTTGAACTTGTTCTCAGTAGACTAGGAGCTCATGATAAACCATGGAATTTACCTGATCTATGTGGGACTTTGAGACAGATGGGGGGGAGAAGCTGCACATCTTCTAGGGCAGTTTATAACCTCCTAACCGTGTTGTAAATCCCATTTCCCTTTTACGCAGCTGAGAACAGTAGTCTCTTGTAAATGAGGTCTTCTGCCGTGGAGACTGCTGGCTGAGAGTCTGAATTAAAGAGCGCAGGAGGAAAGATGAAAGAGTGAAGCTGGTTTAACTAGGGAGACAGATACTCCCCCCGCCAAGTCTTCCCTCCAGTCCCGGTTTAGCAGAGCATAGGGTTTGTTAGTGCTGAAAGGTCTGGCTTGCTGACTTGGGTAAACGCAATGCTTGGCAGATGAAGTCATGCATAATTAATTGCTCTTTGTTGCATTCTTTCCAATGTAATGACTTGTAGCGTTCACACTTCTAATAATTTATGTTTTCTGTGTGCTGGAGCTTCAGGACAGCCAATTAAGGCAGTGGAGGTGGTAGCTGTGCAGCATCTGTAGCATCTGTGTGTTACCAACATGTGGGCTATAACTTTTTTTTTTTCTTTTACTTGTTTCTAGTGCCTAAAACAGTATATGCAGCTGGCAATTCAAGAAGGTTGTGGTTCTCCTATCACGTGTCCAGACACGGTATGCTTGAACCATGGGACCTTACAAGAAGCAGAGGTATCAACACTTTTTTCTTTCTCTTTTTTTAAAACAGAAACTCCCCAAACTTCTTTATCTACATAATAAATGTGGTCATATACTTTCTTTCTCTTCTTTTTATTACCTTTAATGAGCTTCTGGCAAGAAGCCTGACTGACAAGAGGAACTAGAAACAAACAGATGTTTTTCAAGGGTTTTGCTCCTTTTTCCCTCCCTTTGTGTCTTGAGGAAAGGCTTACTTTGCATCTGAACAACCTCTGAATTCCCCCTGCAGGTGACTTAACAGAACACCCTGTACCCCAGAATTGCTGAGCATCTATTAGCACCATCAGTTAAATTAGATTTTATTTGCCTGCAAACACTGAAATTCCTGTGCCTCTCTTAAATCAAGAGCAAGAACTCAAATTTATGGTGTGCAACGCCAGAATTTCTTCCTGTAAGTTGATATTGGGCTGCAACAGCCAATTTGCAGTCCAATAGAAACATGCAAGACTCTGTATAGTTAGTTATATAGCAAGAAAGGTATCTGCACAGCACTGGGTGGAAGTAAGTCTTAAGAGATACAAGAAGTGTCTTCATTCCCAAGGCAGATATGGGAGAGGTTGAGAGCTCAGAAGCTAAATGAGCTTTAGGCAGAGCTGTTAGGACATCTGGCATGTGCACCATCTCCCAGGGTAACTGGGAAGCTCAGTTTGAAAGTTGAAGGTGGACAAACCGAAGGGAAAATGTGCTTTTCAGACCTTCTTGCACCACTTGGGACAGCAGGGTTCAAGCAGGCTGTAGATGGCCCTTACCAGGCTGCCTGGTGGCCTCCCAGCAATGCTCAAGCAGCCTCCCGCCTGGTTTAGCGCTAGTGTAAAGTTTCCGAATTGGGCTTAGCGCCAAACCCATGACATGGGAAGAGCTGCTGGCAGTGTGGCTGGAACCCTCATAGCGACAGCTGGAAAACTGCGGGCAAATGTGATGCTGCCCTGTGGCTATTCTTGCTCACTTGCTTTGTGAGCCAGGTAGGTCCCTGGTGGGCCTGAGAACACAACCAGGGAAAAAAACAACCACCACCACAAAAAAAAAAAAAAAGAAAAGGAAAAAAGGTAGCTAGGGAATTTTGGCTGGTTTTGTGCATTCTCTCTGCATTTGTCTGCAGGGACAAAATCAAGGAGAATCAGATCTCCATCCCTGAACTGCAGAAAAGCAGCTTATCTGCTGGGTTCGCTTGAGCCCTGTGTATACAGATGACATAACTGTGATAGGAGTACATAATCCTGTTCGAATGCAATCAGTGGCAGTGCGATTCCCAATACCAGAAAAACCTTTTTCACCAGAAAAAGGCAGGATCTCCTCCAGCGTACATTTGAAACACTGTGCTTGGCTGAATCAGGGCCGGGGAGTCGCAGCTATTATGGCATGCAGGCATATGGTGGAGCTTTTCTTTGGCTGAATCCAGCTGTTGTGGAAAGTAGCCAGCTGTTTCCCTTCCTCCTTTCTTCTGCATAGATATCAAGAGTGTGTAGCAATGTCCCTCCCACCCATTGCAACAGATAGCTTTTATTGAAAATGTGTTTTATATTGAAAATGTGTTTTATATAGAAAATTAACAAATGGTGGGAAGAATTCTGCTCTCTTAAGATAGGGTTATGATGCTATAGGAATTATAAAGAGATCTTTCCACTTAGTAAAGCTGGAGGACACTCCAGGGCATGTATTAATGGACCATTAGCTTAATCCTTGGGTGATTTTTGGGCTGAAGGCAAAATGACTAAACAGCTCAAATGTGCGTTAGTGTCCCGTGGATGAATGAATGCTCTGACGCTCCCTTTTGGCGATGCAGTTGAAACACAGACCTTCAGTTTGGAAAACAAAAGGGCTCCCAACCTGGGTGAAAGGAATTGCTCATGTATTTCACCTAATACAGATCTCTTTAAGGAAGAAAACCCCCAAACCACAGGAACAATAGAAAGAATAGATTGTCTCCGTTACTAATCTGAAAGATTAGTATGTAAACTACAGATTACTGTGAACACTCTGTGTTCTTTTTTCTTGTCTGCAAAGGCTGTTCCATGTGAAAATGTGCCATTTGAAAGGTATTATTTAAAAAAGAGAATGTTATTCAGATGATAGAGAATGTGTTTGAATATGCTATTGTTTGGCATGGAGGTACTGTTTAAAATTAGTTGATTCATGACACGCTCTGAAAATCCTGGTGTAAAAGTCGGAGCCTTCTCACCTCTGGAGAGTCAGGGTGTTTGGTCTCAGGCTTCTGGCAGGAAAAGGTTCCTCACCAGGACAGCGCCATCAGGAACGACATGTTGCCAGCACTAGGGGGACAGAAATTGGTGTTTGATGCTAACACGGAGAAGAAAGAGTTTTGAAAAAGTATATTTTTCATGGCATGTCCATTTCAGTCTCTGCCGTGACTCATGTTTTGCAGGTACTCTTACAGTTTGGAGAGAAAATAGCAGCTCAAACTCTTTGTCATGGACATGGTGTTAAATTGGTTCTTGTACTTTGTGCTAAATTGTGTCTAATTATGTTAGTGAACGCGGGGTCTTTTGCTTTCTAAATGCCTTTTGCCCTACACAAGGGAGATAAGGTGAATTTAGGCAGAATTTGAAATGAAGGAAAGCTTTTTCATTGACTTGCATTTTTGGTTTGGCTTTCTTTGATAAGGAAACTGAACAATTAATAACAAAGCATGTAAGCAATTTATAGCACGTTATAGCTATGAGAGTTCCTCTGCTTCGCTCTCTCAAGATTCTTGTTCAAGGTGTGTAACATTTTTTCGGCTCTTTCCAGTGACCTCTTTGTCCTAATTGTGAATTAAGGCTCTTTTACTTTCTCAGTAAAACTCTTCAGAGTTTGTCTAGTTTGATGCTAAATTATAGAAATATAGAATCATTAATATTGGAAAAGTCCTCTAAGATCATCAAGTCCAACCATCAACCCAACATTACCGTGACCGCTAAACCACAAGAGCCTTTTCACAGCTCTTGCCTTGATTCCTGAGACACGTGCTTCTTGTGTTGCTTTCAGGAAGTGGAGGGGGGCACAAAACTCTAGTTAACATTTTAAACAGGAATTTCTTCTTCTATGTCCCATGAAGAAATGAGCAAGTGTGAATAGTAGGCCTGTGTCTCTCTAAACAGTTGAGTATTTCATCAGTGTTTGGGGAGTGAACTGCTTATACATAGAGTATAGGAAATGTTGGGAGTTAAGGCTTTACTTTTGGTCTTTCTGCTTCTCTGGACCTCAGAAGAAAATGGGTTTTATTCTTAAAAAACTTGAAATGTCATTTGAACTTTTCAATACTTCGAAAGTATGTTTTCTAAAACCCCTTTGTGTGTGTTTTGGGTTGGGGTTTGGTTTTTTTAACAAAATCT
>JAVSBS010020395.1:190015-214212 GCA_033124195.1 Coracias cyanogaster | reverse complement strand
TATCTTGACCTGTTACATCAAGATAACAGCTGCTTGTAGTATAGGCGGTTTTAAGTAGAAATACAAGGGTGTTGGTGTTTTGGTTTGGGGTTTGGTTTTTTTAACAAAATCTGGTTGAAACTGGTACATTCCCAAGCAGTTTTTGTTTTGTTTTGTTTTGAAAAATAGTGCATTCAAACAGAAGGAACTGTTCCACTGGAGTGCTTGAAATCAAGTGCAAACCAAGGTCATATCTTGACCTGTTACATCAAGATAACAGCTGCTTGTAGTATAGGCGGTTTTAAGTAGAAATACAAGGGTGTTGGTGGTGGGAAGGCAATGGTTTTGGCTGTAGACTCTGTTTCAAATAGGTGGTTACACAAAAAAGGGGAAAGTTTGAAAGCAATCTCGTTAAGCAAGATGTTTGTCCTTTCAAGCTTTAATAGTACAATAAACAAAGATTTGGATTCCTTCCTGGAAGCAGAAGGTAGAAGGAACATCTTGTGTTAATGCCATTCTCTTCAACAGTGCAGACTTACCCTGTCTAGAATATTCCTCTCTCTCTTGGGAATTTGCTCCATTGTTTTAATTGGACCAGTTAATATCCCTAATTTAAATAAGGAGTAATTTATCATGGTTTGAAATGGTTTTACTTGGTGCGAATCCAGTCACCAGTGTAAGCTGTGAGTCAGGGTAAGTCCCCGGTGCATACAGAGATTTCTAATGCAGTCCTCACTTGGATAATGCGTAGGGGATTGTGCTCTGCTATTTCTGATTCCTGCAGTGTTCTGAAGCTTGTAACATGCTGATGATCCATGTATACATAATCTGATTTGGATTAAAGCCAAGCAGCAGGCAGTAAAGGAGATACTGATTTGGGCTCTCCTTTTACCTCTTAAATTTGACAAGGAGAATTAGCCCTTTTCATGCAGTGCAGATTCTGCTTATTGTCCCTCTGTCTGTGTAAATCCATGATCTACACCGGCACTACCTTCAGCGAGGGTTGTCAGAGCTTTGTAAAGCGATGCTGAAACGGGACAATGACCCACATCTTGAAATTCTTGCTTGCGTTATATTCCGTACATAGCTGAACAAAAATCCCATTGGGAGTCAGTTTAAAATACTGGTTTTATATTTAATTTGAAAAGTAGTTTACATTTTGCTAGGGGTGATTGAAATGGTAAAATGAAGGGGAAGGTGAGAAAACGTTGCAGGCTGACCTATCTTTTTCAAGGTCAAAATTAAAATTTGTGTTCTTCTTACTCGTTTTGAAGTAAACCCAAGGGGAGCAAATGAGAGAGTCTTCATTTTGTTTTCATTTGTCACTAAAATAGAGAAGAGCTCCTTAATGGAGAAAATGAATAATGTAACATTTCATAATGACGCTAGTGAGCATGCTGCCTGATGGAGAAAGGTGTGGGTGTAATTTCGAACAGTAAAGAGGTTGAACTCCCATACCCCTTCCAAATGCAAACCACGGCCCAAGTTAAAGCTATTTTGCACTCCTTGCACTGTCTAGTGCCTCTGTGCGTGGGGCTTTCGCAGAGGTGGGCAGTGTAACCCCTTGCGAACGGCCCTTGCTGCTGCCGGTGCAGAATCTGCCCTTGCTGGCTCTCGGCTAAAGCGGGAAAGGGAGAAGCACTTGTCCTGGTGAACTTCCCTCACTCCCTCCCTCGGCGTTATCGAGCTTTGATTCATACGGGTGTGAAAGGAAGCAAGATCCATTCCGTTTTGCTGATTGTCTCCTTGCATCTCCCTTGAAAGCCTGAGAATAGGTGGAGTGGTGATTTTCCCTTTCCACTGCGGTAGCCAGTGTTTAAAAACAGGGGAGTTGTTCTTCCTTGGCTCCTGGTTCCTGCACTGCCCAGGCTACAAGGAACAGCCTGCCCCTGTGTGAACTGAACCCAATTACTTCAAACCCTTTCGTTTTCCTTCCTTTCCAGTTTTGTCTTGCATAGTAACAGCACCCTTGGTTATCACTCCATGCTGGGCAGACCTTTTGGACACTTGGCAAGGGTCCAGCTGGAGCCTTTTGTGGCAGTGAGCCTTCAAAATGTTGCTTTTTTTTTTTTCCATGGATATTTTTACTTCAGGTGAAAGCTGATATTTTACTTCTTGGTGAGAGCTCTTATGTATTCTTGTGCTCTCTAACAAGAGTATAAGTGCAGGTGCTCCTTACAGCATATCGAAACCCAGAAAACTTTTTTCAACACCCTGATAAGTCTCAAATCTGATAAATCTCAAATCCCCATTTTATCAGGAGAGGACAGTCCTTGCCTCTCATTTTCTTCATAGATTTTTATTGTAACCTTAACCCAGTATTGAGAAAAAAGAACCACAACCCAAACCTTGTCCTGTAGCATTTCTTGCTGCATGGAGTAATTTCATAGCCTAGAATGAGAAAGGTCTGCATTCTGATGTGCTCGTGGTCTTTCTATTCTGGTCCTTTGCCATCTGCCTGGTTGCTGGTTTGCTTCCTCCCCAGATCTCCATCTCCTGTCCAGCCCAGAGGTGTGGACGGTTGGGCAGGAGAGGAGATGTTCAGGATGGACCCCTGGGTGGGGCTGGAGAAGTCGTGTGAAGATGAACATTTAGACTCTGATGCCAAGTTGGAGGAGATAAACACCTAATTCCTTTACCATGCTTACGGCTGTCCTTCTCAATTAAGGGTAAACGAGATTAAAAGTTCACTGAGGACAAGATTCGCTGTTTTTCTGGAGACCTGATAAGTTTGTTGGGTTTTTGGTTTTTTTTTTTTTTCCCGAGTTTTCACATACAGCTTTGATGGGGCATGAAATTCAGGCAGCAGCAGGATTGTGCATACCTTTCCTCATGCCTAAAGATCTTCAGTTTGTGACAGGCTCCGACTCAGCACCTCTCAGGTTGACCTCCATGTGGGTGCTCTCAGGAGCTGGTCTTTGGAAGCCGGTCAGTGGCAGAGGTGACGGGCTGTGTGTGTTCAACACCCGGAGCTACGCGCAGGGAGCTGGGGAGCTGAGCTATGAAGAGGACACAGAGGGAGAAGAGTGGGGCTGGGTGAAATCTGTAATATCAGGTTTTCAGTAGGAGAAGGGGAAGCTTTGAGCAGTGACTCTGCTGCAATAGGACTCCTAACTCTGCTCCCACTGTAATTTAAAAGGCTGATTTTTAATACATGGAAAATTTAAGGCTCAATAGAACTGCCCTTGAAAAACTGTTTGTTAAAAGCAAAAGCAAGCACAGAAAGACCCCAGACAGCTAAACAATTCACTCCAGCGGCTCTTACTGCACTGAGTCTGGCTCTTTTAATTTAGTTATAATGAAGGAAAATTTAAAGTAGTTGCCAGTGCTCACCCAGCTAGAGAAATGCAGATGACTCTTTTTGTTTTCCAGACTCCATTTAGATTTGAAGGTGCCCTGTGGGCAATACTGAAATGATGTGTCTTGCAGGTTTTATAGATCTCTGTTGATGGGCTTCATTCTTTAATGAAGCTGTTGAACTTCACTCTTTTTTCCCTGTTTGATGAAGTTATTATTTATTTTCCAAGAGTTTTTCAGCTGACTTCTGATAAATAGGTGAAGAATTTCCCAGGAAGTTCTCTGTGTCTTATAGTCACGTTAACATAATAATGTTCAGCCATGCAAATACTTTCATATTAAAAATAATGTACACCCTGAATAGAGAAACCGACTGAGGTTTGACCCAGGGCTGACTTACTAAACTAAGAATATGCTTTGTAAAGATTTGTTGGTGTTTCCTATTTTGATATTAAATTTTTTATTTCTTCAACCGTAAGTCTTTTAAGCATCTTTGAACACTTAAATCTTGACATTAGTTGGATTTTTTTTTTTTGTATGACATTGGTTTAGGTCAAATAAATGATCCAAACGTCTGCTTTAAAATGCAATTTTCATTCCGATTGATTTGCGATCTTAATAAAGCAATTTTGTATTTCACCGTATACAAATGGATATGTTACTTTATTTTTTCCATCTACGAAAGCAAATGTATTCACAGCATGGTATTTAATGCAGATTGGATTTTTTTTTTGTCTTTATATTTCTTCTCATCAGTGCTTTGTCCCACAACCCAGAAGTATAGCAAGGGCCGGTGTCCACAGGCAAAACTTTGCCATTTACAGTAATCTGAAGGATTGCAGTGCGATACTGGATGTGAGAGTTGAGAGCCCTTCCTTTGGAAACTGTCAGTTCTACACTGAGAGTGCTTCAGATGATCAGGTCTTGTATTAGGATTAGGCTAGGTTTATTTTCAGTAAAAGAGAAAGACATTTTTCAGTGCTGGAACAATATTATGACTGGATCAAATAAGGGGAATGAGCTCAGATTCAGGGTCCAGCAAACATGTGGTTCCTCAAGTGTCTTTCAGGTTTCTTTAGAACCTCTCCTTACCCTGTATGCAGGTTTTCTTATGAGTGTTAAATAGGTACTTGGTTTTGTTCTGTAGACTGTTAATTGGAGATTAGAGCATTTAGCCTTTTAGGCTGCTAGTTTAATGACAGTAATGTGTAAAATAGATCAGCAAAGCCTGTTTGTCTGTGCCAGCTGAACTTGTTAACTCCAGTCCAGTTCCCAGTGGGCTAGTGTGTGTCTAAGGCAAATTGCAACAGCAGTGGCATTAGCTGTCTCAGCCCAAAACCCATGAAATGCATTAAAAATGGAAACCAGACTAGCGTTCTAGTTCTGGAGAGTTAAGTTCCTGAGAACTAAGTGACCCCTACCATTAGGACTGGGAGACATGAACGAGGAACTGTTCTTGTGCATGAGCAGCATACTGGAGTCTCCAAGGCTGGCAGGCTGTCACCCTTTGTTACATTAACCAACATGAATTAAAATGCGGAGCCTGAAGTAAATACTGAATCCACAGAGGAGGCCTTCCTATGCATGGTGAGAAAGATGCAGGCTGAACACAGGGCTATGGGGCTGAAACAGGAGAGATCGAGGATTACTTTGATTTGGAGAAGTCTAGGTACAGAGGAACATGGTGGTGAAAGCAAGCAGGAAAAGGAGGTGGATTGAGAGCCAGCCCAGGAGAGCAGGTGTGTAGAACAGAGTGCTTATGAATTTTTTTCAAGTCTGTGTTTCTAATGCTTTTTCTGTGTGTTTGTTTCTCATTTCAGATTGCCTGTTTGGTGCCGGTTGACCAGTTTCAGTTATACAGGAGGCTGAAGTTTGAACGAGGTGCGAACCTTCTGGTTTCTGTTACCTTCCTTTTTAAAGTGTCAGTGGAGGAAGCAGTATTACATACTGCAAAGACAAAGCCTGTTGGGTGAGTTAAGGAAGAGAGAGAGAAGATGCCCTTGTTTTGAAGTAGTTAAGAACAATCACTAGGTCTACTGTGCTCCACAGAGAAATCTGAAATTATTTCCGTGGAGCAGAATCAACATGGTGTCCTACTGAAATACCGTGCTCTTAGTCAAGCTTGTGGGCAACTCTCTTGGATTGCATGCCTGAGGCTCCATCATTCTTCCTGCAGTGTGCTCCTCCTGGGTCCTTGAGGTAGTGGTTGTACTGGTAGAACTAGACAAGGTGCTAGAGGCTGATGCAGGGCACACACGGTCCTTTCAAACATCCATAGAGATCTTCAGAACTTCTAGGGCAGACATACCCTCCATATGGATAGGGATTTTTACAGATGTCCCTGCAAGAGAGCTTTTCTTATATAGAAGCCTCATGTGTGTTGTCCTGAGAGATAATTGTATCCCTCATTACTTAGTAAGGCCTATTAGTAAAGAAGTTTGAAACTGAAGGTCTTACAGGGGCTAAGCTTTCCAATGCAAGAAGTCAGCCTTCTGCTTCAGGAGATGATTCAAGGCTGAAGAGAAACTTGCTAATCAGAAAGATGACGTCCCACACTGGTTTTAGAGACTGAACACTAACAGGAAAGTCTCAGCTGGAACTTGCAGCATTTTTCAAAGAACCCACTCTGTGGGAGCTTGCCGGGAAGTGTATCTGGGACTGATCTGCCCTCATTCTGCCTGTTTTCAGACTGTCCTTCAAAGACTATTTGTGTTCCTGCTTTGCCTGCATGCTTAGATGCAGATGGATTGGGAATGTGTGTGAAAATGCAGAGGTTTGTAGAAGTTAGGCCATTACTATTAATGGACTTGAAAAGATGGTCAGATAGGAGGATCTGTGGGTTTTTACAGAATCTTATCTGGCATGGGTCGTGGTGAATGACCACAAAGTACAAGAACTGCAAAATGAGTATACCCAAGTATACCCCCAGAGTTCATGGGCAGATGCAGATCGTAGCTGTGATTTGCAGGCACTCAGGCCAAAACAGAAAATAAATCCCCAACCCTGCTTTCATTTTTTATTTCTCTCTCCTATTTTACCTTCTTTTTGTTTATCCTTAATTCCTTAGGAAGTCCCTCCAGTTTGTAAGCCAATCAGTGGCTTGTCTGCAGCCCTAGACAGTGGAAATCGGAGCTTGCTAAGTCACCATATTAAAAGGTTAAGAAAGAGGAACATTCCTGCAATACATTAATCTGTTTTATGGAAAATCTTTTTTTAACTGAAGACTGTGAAACCAATGATTTCCTGGTATCTCCTCCTGTATTACTAGCCAAAGCTGAACTCATGATCTCTTGTCCAACTCCCTGTTACATCTCGGGTTTTTTTCTTCCTTCCACACACAGAAGCCTGAAACTTGTCTATTTTTAAAATCCTCCTTCCCTTTTCTTTCTTGCCTAAGTCTGACAAATCCTCCTCCACCTCCGCTACATCTCTTCATTATGTTTCGAAGATCTGTCCTTTCTCCTTTAAGATGAGTAAAACTGGCATGCAAGCGGCAGGCTTAACCATGGCCTTTTTGCCTTGATGTTGGCCCCAGCAGTGAATCCGGCTTACTGATGCCTGGGAACGATGATTCCTGCCAACTAAAGCTCTGACCTGGACACCAGCACTGACCACAACCCCGACCAAGACCTTTTGCCTATCCTGGGTTTAGTGCTGCCCCCAAGGCTGACCTTTTTGGACTCATCAGTTGCACTTGGCTTATTAACTTATGCTGGCCTGAAGCTCTGTTCTCAGACCTGACGCTAACCTGGCAAAGCCTGCCTGACCTCACCAGCGCTGATGCTGGCCTGACATTCTTCTTCTGAAACTAGCAATTGACCTTGCTGGTGGTCCCTGCTGGGGCTGAATTCTGACCCAGAATCTGCACCGGGACTCCCAGCAGGTGATCTGTTGTGTGCCTTGTGTCTGTGTCAGCCTTAGTGCAACGTAGCCCTTTTCAGACCTAGCACTACAGAAAACCCAAACTGCTACTGCCTAAGTTTGCCCTCTCCTCCCTTAAAATAAGCAGTTACTAGGGTGTCCTTCATGACTTTTGCTCTGAACAACAAAGCCCTTCATTCATGCCCTTCAGCTTCCTACATTTGGGCCCTTCTTCTTTCAGCTTTAGTCTGTTGAGATATGGGCTCTTTGCTTCAGCACTCCCTTACTTTACTAGAAATGATAAAAATAAATAACCAGCTTCTCGGGTAAGTTGAAAGACTTGCTCTTGCTCTGTAGTCTTTGCTTACCAGTCTTCAAGTGATGAGTAAAGCCAGCGCTTTTCACGCTTCCAGTCGTTTTCCATTGCAAGATGAATTTTGAGGAAAATTTTGAAGGCCCGAAGGACTTGCAAATCCAAAAGTTATTTTCCACATACTCTGTCTGTGCTAGCTCTTTTAATAAAACGCATTTCCTCTCCACTTCCTTGTTTTTAATACTGGGTGAAAAAGTGGTGAGAAGTAATTGGCATACAATTATGTATCTATAAACACTTGCTTAGTTTAATGAGGAATACACTGAAAAGATGCTATTCTCTTACGAGTTCTGTGTTCTTAGAATGCATATGTTTTCAGGCTTTAAAACAAGCTTTCTTACATATCTGTAACTTCTCTGCATCCAGTCAGGACCTAGCCACAGAGCTTCCGTCCAGCATATTTGAATAGAAGAAACAGGAATTGCTCTCTGGCTGTTTAGGATGGGGCTGATGTGGTCATCAGAAGTAATAAAATAGAGGAATAGGATGTGGCTAGAACACATGCATTATATTTCTATTTCTGTGACAGTTGCCCAATAGGCCCAGTGGTTCATGACGAGAACCTCCAGTTTATCGGCCTGACTGAGGGGTAGCCCATTTTAAAAGAAGGTGTTCCTAATATTCAAGCAAAGGCATAGGCTCATCCTTTCAGTGAGTGCTCCCCATGAGCTAGAAATTCTCCTTTCTTCAGGGTGCTGCATTTCCACCGTCTGCCTCCCACATCTCACCTGCTTGCTGTTCCGTGTAAACTGGGCAGATCACTGCCCGGTACTGGCACTGTTTGGGAAAGCTTTCCTCCCAGGAGTGGAGCCAGTGTGGCTGAACTGGCTGTGGGGAAGCAGGGGAAAGTCTTGGGAGTGAAACGACCCTAACCAAAAGATAGAGCAGCTTGTCAGAGCACTATGATAGCTTCTTTCCTTTTTTTTGGCTCTCCTTTTTATTTTTTTCTGGTTTCACTTGTGCTCCATGGTAAACCAAACAGTATGAGACAGCATGGATTGCAAAACACCGTCTGTAGGTTCTTTGTAAAATGGAGGAAGTGGGAGAGGAGGGAGTTTCATCTCACACATTACATTTTGCTGTAACAAATTTGTAAAAAATCAGTAAGATTTGCAACACAACTCCCCTCCTCCCAATGATGTCAAAACCAGACATCCTGTCCTTCATTTGAAAACAGGGTAGGAGGATTTGGGTTTCCAAAGGTATGTTAAGCAGCTGTCTGCAGGAACCACACTCTAGCTCACTTTAACTGCTTTTCATCAACAGAAGTGTGCAGAACCTGCAGTGTGAGGATTCAAATGCAATAGCCAGTACTAGGCCATGGTCTTACCCAGCTGAGTTTCTTTTTTAACAGGCACTGAGGAAAGCTACAGAAATAATGACAGTCAGGACACTGTTTTTAAAAGTATACAAAAATGTAAAATGGCTTGTACTGCACATCCATGTCTCTTCTCACAAGTGAAGCTGCAAACTGTTTTGTTCTGGCTTTCATTCAGTTAGAAAGCAAAATGTTCATTTATTTTAGGTGGCAAAGGAAATGCATGTAAGAGAATAAGAGGAAAGAATGCAACTAGATTCCTTAAGTGGCTGGAGGTAGATGGTACAGGGGTTTTGCTGGCACTGCCTAAATAATAGCTGACAGCCTTTGCCATGGAGCTAGAAATTCTCCACATCTGTCAGAGCACTCTGACATAGGCTTAAAAATTAGCACTGTGTACCTGTGTGTCCTGCAGCTGGCAGAGGGGATTGTCATCCTGCATGGTTCCTCACTGTGAGTGTCCTGGAGAAACGGGAGGGAAGGACGGCTTGAAACAAACTGGAAGTTTTCAAGGTGACCAGGCAGGTTTATCGCACTGGAAAAGAACTGAGTTCCTAGTGCACGTTAGGTTATGTGGGGTGTCCTTCTCCCCAGGTGTCCATGCATGTGTGTCTGAATCGTGTTTGTGGTGTATCTAAATGCTTGAGAGCCTGGTGGGGGGGAGTTTTACTATGTTGAACACATTTCTGGTTTTACAGTTTCTAGTTTCTGGGTATCTGGACTGATACCACTGTTTTTCATGCTGACTGGAGCATCTGCTAGATGTTCATCCCCCAGTCCCCTTCGCTGTGTGCTACCAGCAACCTTCTGCCGAGGAGCAGTGCAGGCAGGGAGTGTACGTAGGGGGAAGTGCCTTCAACTGTTTTGGCAAAATTTGCCAGAGAACATATGTCTGGGGCCCTTGTGCAGCTTTTTGTTTCAAGTGGGACAATATCTTATCTGCTGGAGGTACAAAAGAAGATTGTAATGGTTTTTAACGTCTCACAGTCAGGGATTTCAACCTGTTTCCGAGACGGCCTCTCCATCTTTTTATTTTTGGTCGTGGTACTAGAGAGCTCCCAGGGAAGGAGAGGCAGATAGTTCCTACAGGCACAACAGCCTTTTTCTAAGGAAGCTCTGCAGGGTGGGGGTGTTTGGCTGCACCTCATGGACTTGAGCCAGTAAAAAGCACGTGCACAATGGGCACCAAGAAAAGTGAACATGTTTCAACTGGGTTTCTGTTGCAAGCCCAAATTCCTTGAATTAAGGTTGAAGAGTGAGACAAACAATCAACATTTATCATTCTCTACCATGCAGTGATGTCTGTAAATCAATGTCTCCATCCCAGATCTTGCCTTGACTATTGTTGTCATCATCTGACTATAATGGTCAGATAATAAAGTGAATATTAGTTGGAGTTTATAGGTAGAAGGGAGGAAATAATATATGGCAAGTGGCTTGTCATTAATTTAATGACAGTCTTTCTGCAATTTACATGAAAGATACTGCATGGCTTGCACACCTGAAGGATATGGAAGGGCCTAATGTCACAAAACACACACTTCTCAGCAAGCAGTGCTTATGTTTGTCTTTTGGACATCCCTGTAAAGGCAAAGAATGTGTCCCGTGACATGTATTGCCATTCTTGTGCCTTGGCAGAGCACAACTGCAGAGCTGCCTCAAGAAGAGGAGTAGGCCCAAATGCCCACAGGCGTGGGTGCACAGGGCTTCAGCTTTCCCACCCACAGGCGGAATTGGGTCCTGTGTGCCTAGACACGTCTGTGGAATGAGAAGGGGACTGCACAAACAGTTTTATCTCTCTCTCTGTTACGTTTCAGAAGTCCACTTGGACCCTCAGAGAACGTGGTGCCCTGCAGCTGACTGCCAAACGGTGTGCCGTATTGCACCGAGTGAGTCAGGAGCGCCGGTGCCGGTGGAGTGCCCAGCTTGCCGCCTGACGTTCTGCTCCTCTTGCAAGGAGGCATGGCACCCGCAGCGCCTATGCCAGGAAAACATAACGACTCCAGTGCCGACTGAGCAGGGGTAAGAGGGGAACCCACCAGGCAATATGGTCTTTCAGTTCTTTTTGGCGTGAGGTGCTAGATCTGTGCCTCATACTAGTTTTGTGGAACAGCTTCCTTTTAACAATTCAGATGCATCTCTTGAGACTTTTCATCTCCCCTGGTGTTCCCAAATATAATTCCAGTCTAAATATTGGTTTAAATTATCAGTTTAAATTTTATTTTTTACAATATGTCTCTCTTACGAAGAAATGCTGAGGGATTTGGGGCTTTTTAGCCTAGAGAAGAAAAGACTGAGGGTGGAGCTTTTCAATGCTTATAAATATTTAAAGGATGGGTGCCAGGAGGGTGAGGCCAGTCTTGTTTCAGTGGTGTCCAGTGACAGGACAAGAGGTAACTGGCATAAACTTGAACACAGAAAGTTCCATCTAAACATGAGGAGGAAATTCTTTACTTTGAGAGTGGCAGAGTGCTGGAACAGGCTGCCCAGAGGGGTTGGGGAGTCTCCATCTCTGGAGACGTTCAGAACCCACCGGGGTTCCTGTGCAACCTGCTTTAGGTGAACCTGCTCTAGCAGGGAGGTTGGACTAGATAATCTCCAGAGGTCCCTTCCAACCCCTACCATTCTGTGATTTTGTGATTCTGTGAATACTTAATATTATTTGGGTACTTACCAAACGTGTCATGCCGCTGACACTTCTGAAAGGTGAAGCCCTCCAGGACTTTGAATCCGCCTAAAGGCTTTGTTTGCCTGCTAGAATTATGACCTGTGCTCATACAAAAATTCCAACACACCAATATTCCAGGATCCAAACTTTGCTTATACTATAATGAAGATCTCACCTCTGCTTAATCTTTATAGGATCTCTGCATAGCCGAATCTTACCTCTTAGACAGAGTGGGTGTAAAATGTCCCAATGGGTGTGAGAAATGTATTTTATGCTTGTTTTGCGTAGGTGTAGACAACTTACAGTTACGTGAGGCATTAATCTGCAGAAAAAAAACCACTTTTGTGTTTATATTATGTAATATCTATGGCCATTCCTCTTTGTTTTCAAATCAGATTAAGTTCAGTCATGCGTGTTCAAAGTTTTCTATAACTTTTTTCAAGAAATGAAGGACTTACTTCAAGTCTAAGCATTCTCTGCTTGCTAGAGGCTTCATCGAATAGGACTTGCCAAAGACCTTTAATTTTTCTTCTCTGGTTTTGATCTCTGGTGGACTTTAAGGCTATTTTTCTCAAGCAGAGACAGTATATTTTACTGAATAGAACAAGCTTCACACATTAAATGCATTAAGACAACAACATTAGATGCTCTCTAAAATAAGCACGGTAGGCATTGGGCAGGGGAGCTGGTTATCAACAGTAATTACATTCACATTTCATTTTAATATTTCTCCTCTCTTCTAGATCTCTTACTGGAATGGAGACAGAGGCACCAATTAAGCAGTGCCCAGTTTGTCGGATCTATATTGAGCGAAACGAGGGCTGTGCTCAGATGATGTGCAAGAACTGCAAGCACACGTTTTGCTGGTACTGTCTACAGAACTTGGATGTAAGTGCTGCAGAAGAAACAGCTAGATAAAGGGTAATGGGGTTGAAGTTAGTCTGAAGCCCTGTACAAGCTCTTCACTAACTTGTTGATATCCTGGTGTAGATCTTGGCTCAATTCGGCCTCTAACTCCATTTCTTTCTTCTCATTCATCCAGTGCTTTTATTTATATCAATATTCTTTTTCTATAAAGGATTATAACCGTGTCTGTGGGTCCCATGCTAGTTCTTTGAGGGAAATGGGACAGAATGGTTGCTTTCTGGAAGTCCATTCCAGTGCTACCTTTCTCTGATTCCCTCTTCCAGTGCAGTAAAAATATTTTGGTTGAAAGCCAGGAAGCATCTTCCTCCTGCTCCAGCTGCAAAGGTCACAGCCTGTCCAAAAAAAAAAGGCAGATCCTGCGTCAAGAGGGTTGTTTCACAGACGAGTGTGTTAAGAGCTTATATGGACTAGATCTCCTTTACCAGTCCCTCTCTAGGGCTGTGTTTGCTGAAGAGAGTGATTAGTTAGCAGGCTTGAGGATAAAAATGTTGGATTATGAGCATGAGTTATGAAGTGCAGGTTGCTAATCATTTCTCAAGTAATACCAACCAGTCTCAACGTGTATGGACTTCAAGCTTCCTGGCACGGTTAAGAGTACAGGGGATAATGTGCTCGTGTATGTGACAGCTTCCCTTCTTGGCACGGGCATCAGTAACAACTGTGGGAGTGTGAAAAGGACCTTACCAGCACTTGAAATAAAATGTTACATGCTGCATGGCTTTTCTTCTTTTTATACTCCACAGCCAGCAGTGAAACTTCCTCATTCTTCGTCCTTCCTTTTCTCAGCACGCTAAAAAGGTGTTGCTTAATGTTATGTCTGATTTATGTGTGTGCCAACGTGCTTTTTCAACGTGAGTCCCACGGTTTGCCTCAGCGTACATGCAGTACATGGTGATTGCTTAACACCGCACTGAGCTGGGACACCGTCAGGTTCTCACAGACTCTGCCCTTAGAAGTTTTTGTCAGTTCAAAGGAGAAGTAAAAAAAGGAACTGTAGTTATGTGATTCAAATACAGTTTTTCTACATGTGCAGGGTTACAGAAGCTCCAGGTGTAGATGAAGGTAATACCTGCGGAGCCAAGAGCAGGGCTGACAAATGAAAGAGGAAGGAGCGTCAGGTTACAGTGCAGCTGGCTAGGGGAGGGTAATGCAGGGCATTAGTCACCTTCTGAAGAAAAAAATCGATTATTTAATAAGTATTACTGGGAAAAGAGAAAGGAAACAGGAATTGCCTGCTTTTTAAATTTTTCTGTTAAACCTAGAAAGAAAATTACTGTAAAGTGTAGGGACAGGACGAGAACAGAAGGTAGAAGTACCTGAGGAGTATGATCCCTCGGATTGCTAACTTTAAGAAATATCTGTTGTTTACAGGCTCCTTAATCATCACCAAATTACAGACTAGGCGCTTGTGCAATAGGTGCAATGAATGTGCTTATGCTTTTTAAAAGTGGGGGAGGAAAGACGCTATAGAATAGCTCAGATCCCAAACACACCACGCTTTTTGAAACTGTAAGAAGTTTCTCTAGATCATTATTCTCAACACAGGTGAACTTGTCTGCTGGCAGTTGGTAATTTTAAAGCAGTGTCAGGAAAATTGTATTTCCAGCCCAGTCTCGAACCTCTCCCCACAGTACTGTAACCTGCTCTTACAGCTTCTCATTTTGTTTTTCAGAATGATATCTTCTTAAGGCATTACGACAGAGGCCCTTGCAGAAACAAGCTGGGCCACTCGCGGGCTTCGGTGATGTGGAACAGAACACAGGTGCGTTCCTCCTCAGCCCAGCAGAGCTCTCACACATGCATGAAGCAAGGAGATTTTACCCTTCAGTGAAGGATCAAGATGATTATTTTCATGTTTTCATCTATTTTTTGTGACCTATGCCATGCTTATGCATACAGACATATATTTTATTTTGCATGTTAGCTAAATACATATTTTTCCCCACCGTGTCTTTTCAGGTTGTGGGGATCCTCGTTGGACTGGGTATCATAGCATTGGTGACCTCTCCCTTGCTGCTTGTGGCATCTCCATGCATTGTCTGCTGTATTTGCAAATCCTGCCGAAGCAAAAAGAAGAAACATAGCCTTCCAACAACCTAAAACTCAGTGTCTGTATGAGCCTCCATCTGTACAGCATATGTATGTGAGAAAGCACAATGGTTGTATTTTGGTGCCATACCTACCAAATAATACCCCTTTTATGCCAATTCTTGGGATAAGTGCCTATTCTTTACAGGCTACTCTGTCACTAAACAGTCCCAGTGCAAAGTCTGGATAATTGTGCAGTACATGTTGTATGGGTTTTTCTTTCATAAAAGGAAAACAGCACGCCATTCAGTAGTTCGTATCCTTAAATATGAGCCACCTTTTGAGACTTCTAGAACTTTACCATCTTCCGCCAGCTGCACATGACTTGATCCTGCAGTATTTGGCTCCTGGTGACACTTCAGATTTCTCAAAGTTGTGGGTAGTTTATAAAAGGGGGAGAGGGAAAAGCCTGAAGTTTGTCTGCCTGCTAGCTTGTGTCTTGTTAAAGGTAACAAACTGTCAAGAAAACATATTTGACAGTTTCCTGTCAACTGGCTGCCGTGGCATTTCTTTCAGCACTGAAATCAATTTGATTTATATTATTGATCTCATTTACAAAAATCAAACAAAAGTATTTCTAAGACAGAGCTGTCTTTCAAGAGACTGGAATACCTTGAGAAGTGTTATTTTTTTAGATCAAACATGACATATCTACTTTGAAATATTAAGAATATGCGTATTTCCCTGCTGCTGGGCATGCCTTTTGTCAGCAACATGGGTGTAGTAAACTTGCCACAAAGCTAGTATTTTAAGAAAGGCCACAATACAGCCCCTGTTTTGTAAGCAGTGTTTGTATCTGGGTGAGTGTATGTAGAGTGGCCTCACAGGTGTGGATATACCAAGTATGTAATGCACAGTTTATTTTCTAGGCAGCCAGTATATTTTAGCAGTTTTCATGGGGTGGCGACAAGAACCCCATTAACTGACTCAGACCAGACTACACCAAACCCTTGTTTAACCTTCGGGACCCGCTGAAGTGAATACTTCAGAAATGCTGTGTAAATGTCAGCCCTGTCCATTGGTGGGCATTTCTTCTGTCCTGCTCGAGGTTAACAAACTCTGTTACCAATAAGTTTTAGTTACTCTAAATCTGAAAGGCTGTTGTTCAGCGAACCCTTCATTTTCATTTGGTGCCTCACCACCAAACTGATTCAGGCCCTGGTATCGCTTACACCTGTATAAGTTGACGGAAACCTCACTGAAGAGCTGGAGTTACTCCAGGCTCTGCTCCCTGGTGTTTATTTCCTTAATGGCTGGTGCTCCTCACAACCCTGGCCGGTGGCAGCTTTTGTTCTGGACTCCCGTCTGTGCATTTTATATCTGTGGGAAGCGATACGAGTTTGCACTGTGTAACCCCTTGTAATTCCAAACCCCTTTTGCTCCGGGCTGCAAGGTTTAGGTGAGATGCTCAGCCTGAGCGTTGTGTCGGGCTCCCCTTGCTCCGTGCACACAGCGCGAGGCACCCGAGGAGCGCTGCGAAGAGAGTCTTTGCTGTTGCGTTTGGCCGAGCCTCAGGAACTTTGCCTTCTTGGCAGCTGTAAATGTGACCTTTTTGTTGTTTAACTTTGCTCTCTGGTTACTGTAACAGAGGTGGTAGATGTTCTTATTTTAAGGAAGCGTAGTCTGTTGAGCAGACTAGCAGGGACAAAAGCCTTAAGTGATATTGTCTGTTTTACTTTTTAATGGATTTTTTTCCTAAATGCTGTCTGACTTTGCTACCAGTCATGATTGGAGGTCAGGCAGTGCTCGCCAGCATGGAAAGCCTTTTTATTTTATTTATTCTTCATCTACAGCTTCGAAGGGAAGCAGAAAGGTAGTCAGTACATTCTAAATACCGAGTGCAATGCAGGCAACTGCCACTTACAATAAATAGAGGATGTCTTCTCTATATGTTTTCTTTAAGAGCGGTAACAGTAATGCTTGGGGGGTACTTGTGACAGATTAAAGTGTCCAGCCCTTGGCTTTGCACTATTTTTCTACCTACATTTTTATGGCACTACCCTCATTTCCATTTTATTTATGAACTTGCAGCTGAGAGTCTTACTTTAATGAAGCCTCAAGGACAAAAATACAGGAGCTGTATGGTCTCTTTAACCATAACCAGCATTGCAATGTACCAATATCCTTGGCATGTTAAAATCTCTGGGTTTTTCATGTTTTGTGGTCTTACATTCAGTGCACCCTCTGCTAGCCTAGTTTATTTCTGTGTCCTCTTCCCCTTACCCTGTTTTTGCTAAAATGCCTAATGGAATTGATAGCATAGGTGTCTCATAGGAAGGTGTCTTATGGTTTTTTTCGTTAATACTGTTGTGTTAATGAAACTGCCAAGTTCTTCCCTCTGTTAAAGAAACACAACTGAAGGCCGTTGTCTTGCCCAGAATACACTAATAACCACAAGGTTAACGTTAATATTGTAATACAAGTTCGACCATTTTGGTTCCTTAAACGTTGTCTCAAGTTAATGCAGATCTCTCCATAGAGCAGGAATTTATTTAAATGATTTGAAGGATAATATTTTATAAAAGCATTGCACACGTGCACAGCTGTAAATCTGGGAAAACATGGGGCTACTTGAGCACGTGCATGAAGTAGACCCTGACCTGGCCAGCTCATGTGGACACGCTAACTGCCGAGTAGAGCTGTACCTGTGCTGAAGTGCTGGGAGCAGAAGGGCCTTGTTGTCTTGTTTTCCAGAAGGCAGCTCTTTTGCCCCAACTGGTCATGTTCACAGTTTCCAGAGAACCTTTTTACAATGTTGGGGTTTGGTTTTATTTTGTTTTGGTTTGTTTTCTACCTTCATAAGTAAAACTAAAGTCACTTTATAAGAGATTTATTGCAAGCATGCCAAATACTAACAGAGATTAGGGAGAAAGAAACAAAAATGGGACTCCAACTACTTGTGACTCTTCTAAATCAATGTATTTGTAAGCCCACCCTCTTGAACTCCATCTGTGTGATGTGGTGCATGTTAGTACCAGGCTTCACCCCTCTTACCATCTCTCTTCTTTCCCCTGTGGCAGCTGAGGGAGTGTGGGTAGCACCCAGGGGAGACCTCAGGGCTGTGACGGGACAGGGATCTGTGGCACACCACCCACCCTGGCTCCGTCACCAATTCACCCTGGGGCCTTTAACCACGGCGAGGGACTTTGGGGGTTTTAAGCTGGTTACATGACATTGATAATGTCCACAGATGTCTGTCTCCCTTGGAGAACAGAAGGAGCAACTACAGTATTCCCTCAGAACTACGAGCATTAGTCCTTCTGAAAATTGGGCTCTTGGTGTTTAAAGGTAAGATCCTAAAATTAGAGACCAGTGCTGGGCATCTGGATTGTTGCTGCAGTTGGCCACGCATTTCCATGGCCACGTATCTCATGGTAATTTCCCAGCGGTCACTGGAGCAGCATCAAAACCAGCTGAGGATCCAACTCAGCATCTCACGTCCTTGTGTTAAAATGAGGATGTTAAAATGTGTTAAAATAACACCTTCCAAAACCACCTGTTAATAAAAAGAAAGTACTTGTTATGCTATAGTGTAAGTAATTCCCTGCAATATTTATTCTAGAACTATGGGAGATGGCCAATGCTGCTGTTCAGTAGTTGATGATTTATTGATGGGGCATGGGGTTACTTGCCCCAAAGAAGGGCATGAGGAGTAACAGTAATTAATGTTTCTACAGGGCTTTAAGGATGCTAAATGCTACTTACTGTTGCCTGTCCAGTAACATTGCATAAAGTCCAAAGATAAGTATAAAATATATCTAATTTTTACTTGAATGAACTAAGAGAAACTGGATATTACCTTCCTATTTGCTTGAAGATACACAAGTGGGCAGAAATCAACTGCATTTCCACAACGGGACAATGCAGTCACCTTCTGGCTGCTCCGTTCTCTGGTACCACAGCGGGTAGCTGTGTGTAGTGCCTGCTGCTTTAAAAATTTGACATCTATTTTCCACCGTAATCTCCTCCTCCCTTTCACTCCCATCTTTCTCAAACAAATTCCTTGTAAGATCGTATTTTTCATCCTCTGTCTCAGGCCAAAGATCCTTCGAGTGAAATTAGTAGATTTATTTGTATGAGGATAAAAACCTTCCAACAATTTTCACACAGGTTTTAATAAGAAATTTGATGCTGAGATAAATGACCAAAGATAGAAATCCAAAACTTGGCTTGTTTAGAAAAACTCATTCAGACTGAAGAAGTTGTCCTGAAAGACCTGAATAAGGACTGCTTTGTTAGAGCGTGTAGGTAAAGGAGCCTTCCAGCTTTTGAACCTCACAGGAGAGATGCTTCTATTGTTGAGCAGGCTGTTTTGGAAATGTGCTGGAAAAAAAGAAATCCTAGATACATATTTTTATTATATAAATTTTAAATCTTCTCTTGTATGGCTTCATGTTTTAGGGATTCAAACCCCACAGAAGCTTTCTAAGGTATACTTATATTGTAAGATAATTTAAAAAAATAAAAACAATTGAACAGCGCTAGATATGAAACAGTTGTAAGACGTCTCACACCTGAGTGTGTAGGATCAGACCCTCGTTTATGTGGCTGGCAATAAAAATGTGAAAATTTACCTCTCCTGGAATAGTGAGAGTTGATTCTTCTGTGGTCTGCTGGAAGGTCAACTTACTGCTAAGATTCTGGAAGACTTCAGTCTAATTTTTGTTTGCCTTCCAGTTACTGATGAAGTGAGAGCTGGATGGTTTTGCTGAACTGGAAGCCCAAAGGTCTGCTTTGTGTTACTGCACTCAAGTGACTCAGAACCAATGTGTTTTTGTAATTTATACAATTAATATATAATTTATGATTAGTAATTCTATTAATTTTGAAGTACCATTGCCTTTTATCATATGATAGATTTATTTTAATTGTGTTCATACTGGAAGCCTGTCCTCTTCTGCTTCTTGCAGAGAAGGCCATGGTGTTCCCGGCGAGGTACATTCTTATGATTTGGTGCAGTCCACAGAAGATGTTTATTGCTATTTTTTAGTTATGTCAGCGATTTTGTTGTGATCCCTCAAGTTAGTTCTTTGAATCAAGCAAATTTCTGTTGTTATAAAAGGTAGTTTCCTAGCAATTAATTTTATTGACCATCACAATTTGGGCTATACGAGATGGTACTGGCTGGCAAGGTCCACCAGAGGACACAGCCTCATTCTTTCCCCTTCTGCCCACAAGGCTTTCTCTTTTCTTGCCTGAAAATGAAGCTCTTCAGTCATTTGCTTGTGCCTTCTGGATGTCCAAACAGAAGCAGCAGCTTCTGGTGGCCACATGCTGGGAGATTCCAGACAGGTTGAATGTGTGATGCTGCAGCATGTGTGCAGTGAGTTGCTTAAATTTCCTGAACTTTGCAGCTTTCTGAGTCCTGTGCAGGGGATGTTGTGCACAAGGGACTCATCCAGGAGACGTCCCGAGTGTCACCAGCTGTATGGCACATGTAGTGCTGGGCTGGCGCTGCACTGCAGCCGTCTCACCATGTATGTGCATATCCCAGACTTTTGTCACGGTCACTGTCTCCAGCCAACCCTTTCTAAAACTACCTGCCCAGCCCCAAAACTCCCCAAATTCCACAGCAAATCTCTGTTCCTTTGGTTTTCCAGTCTGTGCTACTGGCCTTTCCATTCCAAAGGAACCTCAGTTCGGGTGAGTTATTCAGGGCTCAGCTGATCTAAGCATTCACTTTGCCCAATGAGCAAGTCTTGCGAATGAAGAAAAGCAGAGCTGTTACATACCGCGCTGACTTTACCATCACAAGTCACCTCTGAGAACTCTTTAACTGCCCCAGCATTCCTTATTTCTGAAAAAAAGTGTGCATTTTCAATGTGTGTGATTCAAAGTTTCCAAGTCTGACACTGAGGTGCGTTTCTGAGCGCTGGTGCCAACCAGCAGCGGTTGTGGACCCCTGTCCTGTCCCGTCTGAGGGAGGGCTTGGCTCCACGCGTTGCAGATGGAGACACTGGGTTTAGCCAGGCTGTTCGCAGCGCTCCCACCTCTTCTCAGTTCAGGGTCTCCCGGCTGGACCGACGCTGCTTTCAGATGCATTTGTTCGAAAGAAAGCCTTTGCTTGAGAGGAGCAGGAGAGAGGATGCTTCATTGCTGCGTGGGGCCAGCAGCATGGCCAAGTTTTGTCCTGGCAGGAGGAATCACGTTCCTCTCCACAGGGCCAGCTCTTATTCCTCATGAGGCTCATCTCCTGCGCACAGGGGTGGATTCCTCCTCAGCATCTAAGTGTTGTTTCCCCGGTACCTGTTTAGGCTTACATTTTGTTTATCTGGGTTTTTTTTCTTTTCCTCCAGGTAATACACTTTCTTCACCACTTTTCTCCTGGTGAAGGGCAAAAGGGTTTGATCTTTGTAAGATTCGTTACAATATTTTTGTGTTTATAAGAGGAAAGCTGACCTGTATAAAGAAAGAAGTGCTTTTGTAATTTTTTGTTGTATGATTCAGCATTAAACGTTTTACAGATGCAATTTTTTGCACTTTCTCTGCATATATTCATAAAAATGTATTTATTTTCAGTCTTTAAGGTTTACTTTGGGTTTTTGTTTCTTCTAATGTTATAAAATGCAGTATGTGCAACATTAAAAAACTAGTGTAAAGACATTGTCTCATTTCATTGTGATTTCGAACTGCCTTTAAAGAGATAACTTAGAAAATGTATGGGAAGAATTTGAACACGTCTGGGCTGCTTAACGGGAATTTTGAGGCTAAAAGAGGATAGAAGAGGTGGGATCAGAATCCCGATTCTCATTTACTTTCTCAAAATTAAATGGCATTAAAATCCTCTTAAAGAGAGCGGGGCAGGCTCTGGGTTAGCTCCTGAGGGCAGATGGTACAGCAGCGGTGGAGTTTGCTCTCAGTAGGTGAGGTGCAAGGTTACTCTAAATCTGCTCCCTTGCAAAATCTGGTGGAGACTATGAGCTGGGGCACACCAGGAGTGAGCTGGAGGAGCTGAAGCTACCCCAGGCCTGGGGGGGAACCAACGCGCAGGAGGCTGCGCAAGGAAAAGTTGGCTGCTTCAGACCCGCCTTTCTCTTCCCGTGCTCTCCCAACCCTGCCTGTCCTGGCAGCAGAGTTAGGCCTCCTGCTCTGTTTCTAAAGGAGGTGATGACATCCTGCACCCTCCCGTGTAATTGGAGGTGTACACGCTCCTGAGTTTTCTCACACACCCGCATCATGCGGTGCTTAACGCGAGACAACGACAGCTGTGTTTTTGAGCATCGCGTATTAAGGTGATGTTTACTATTAAATATTTCCAGCTTAGCTACAATTACTCAGCATCCGAAGGTACGATTTTCCACCTGGTTGACATATCCTTGAAAACCCAGCGTGCCGTCTGTGGGGCTTTTCACCTCAATAGATTATCGGAAAGTTCCTCAGAGTTTTGCCCCTGAGGACACGTATTTGGGATGAGGGTTGAGGAGAATCTCACCATGGTCACCTACAGCTCAAAATTTTTGTCATGCCTGTACATTTTTTTCCCCCACCAGTTTGCTTAGAGAAAATTTGTCACTGATGTTATTCCACTTAAACAGTCATTTCATTTATTTACATTTTTTTGGTGGCCAAGGCTCTGGTCTTCTTCTGTGAATGTGCAACAAAGCGATGGCAACGCATCGGTCCATGTGGAAACAAAGGTGACGTGTTGCAGCAGACTGAAGGTTTCCAGCACGGCACTTTCCCTTCAGAGGATCTTGCTGATTACCAAGGAACTTGCTTTGAAGTGGGAATGTGTCAATTCTGTCAAACTCCTGATGGACACCAGCTGCTGGCAGCCAACATGCCTGGTGCCCTGCCAACCTACCAGCTGCTGCTGGTGGGCAAACTGCCCAGCTCCCCACCTGGTAGACAGTGACCTGCCAGCTCCTCACCCAGCAACTTTGAAGAAAAACCCCAGCAAATCTTTTCTGAGCAAAATGTGACATTTCTGAATTTCTCTCTAATTTTTGAAATTCCAGATCAGACCATCTGAGCAATCGTCAGCAGAGCAGGAAGTCCAAAGGCCCCGCAACTCTTGTATGGCCACATCTTATTCCATGCACACTTGCTCTTCAGCAGAAATGGGAACTAATGACCACATTCAGTTCACTCTCTTAATGTGTGTGGAGAACTCGCACTTGCCACTACTCTTCCCAACCCAAACACCTTCTGACCAGTTTTGGAAAAAAAAAAAAAAGTCATTGGCTTAAAATTTGATCTCAGGTTCAACGTGCAATTTTCCCCCCAGTTCCTGTACTTGCCATGAAGACTAGTCTTCTTCAACAGCCTCTTATTTCAGGGTTATTTGTAACCAAATTTAAAACACTTCATGTTTTTTGAGATTACGAAGGGTGTCATCCAGCTTCTTAACCTCTGTGTGTATAACAGCCACCCCCCCGACACCCTCTTCTGCACGGGGGTGAGCCTTGTCTTAAACACTACCCTCAGCCTGATCCAGCCTTCCAGTTTGACGAACACCACCCACATCACCCTCGTAAAACACCTCCTCTGGTCTCCCAGCAAGTGGGTCAACATTTTTGCCCTGGGGTGACACTGCGGGTGATGCCACCCACCCTAGCGTCATTCTGTCAGCTTCTCCACCGGGCCCATGACTCCCCCTGGGGATGTTTGCCTCCACTGTGGGCACTCAGAAGAGTTGCCCTTGCGAGTACGTTTCCTATGGGCCTTTGTTGCCTGCATGGCAGGTCCTTTCTCTTTCAAGCTCTAAACTCTTCCAATCTGAAAACATTTTTGGTTTTGCAAACCAGAAATCACTGAAGATACAACAAAAAGCCTTGTCTTTCTACAGAGCTTTCCAGGAATAGCCCGGAATTGAAACAAACAAACAAAAAGCCAAAACCGGCCACGGAATCAGACATTTCAGAGCAAACACTTTCCATCTGGTACCATGGGTTGCTCCTCGCATGGGACCTCTCAGGCTGAGCTTCTCAGAGCCTGGCTTGTTAACACCTATGCAGTAAGTGATGTCTCCAGCCATTGCCATGGTGAGCCTTACAGGTCTCAAACGGGGAAACTCAAGGCTGCAGATCCATGCTGTGATACTCAACATAAAAGATAAACCCTTCCTTGTCATTCCTTTCTATAAGCTGCGCTTTACCAGGGCTAGCAAGTGGGCACATCTAGCAAAAGGTGGACTTTAAAATTCAGCAGCGATGCTGGAATAGCTGCTCGGTGGCAGAGCTTGTGAGCAGCAGCCCGGTGTCCACACCTGCCCAAAGATGTGCCCGTGTTTTATCCAAGAAGGGAAAATTGCAGGATCTCTGACTTCTCAAGCTGCAGAAAGTTTCCACAGAAGAGTTAGAGTAAAGCCTCTGAGCAAGAGGCCCCCTGGTCTTTTTCCTTGGTAGTACCATGTAGTGAAGAAATAAAAAATGCTCCCCGATGCTGACCTCTTACTGGCATGATCCCTTAGCAGGCACGGTGGGTAACTTAGCAGTCTTGCCTTCTAAAGATCCATGCCAGCGTCAGAATGTCAGACTTGGAGAAAGCCTGGAGGACTGACCAATTAGTGGGTAATTGATTTCTCCTGGGTCTTGGCTAACGAGCTGAATTTAAGCCCAGGTGAGTGCAGGTGCCTGTGGCAGTCTGTGGTGTTGCCTGTTGTGAGAGGCTCCTGCTCCTGCTCCTGCTCCTGCTCCTGCTCCTGCTCCTGCTCCTGCTCCTGCTCCTGCTCCTGCTCCTGCTCC